>BJKM01000105.1:599905-877405 GCA_015082035.1 Chaenogobius annularis
CAGAGTATCAGAAGGTTTAGGAATATCAGAAGTTATCAGGGAGTATCAAGGAGTAATCGGAGTATCGGGAAGTACAGAAGTATTAGGAATATCAGAAGTATCAGAAGCTCAGGATATCAGAAAGTATCAGGAAGTATAGGAATATCAAAGTATCGGAGTATCAGGAGCACCAGGGTATCAGAAGTAACAGGAGTATCAGGAGTAACAGGAGTATCAAAGTATCAGAAGTATCAGGAGTATCAAGAAGTATCAGAAGTACAGGAAGTATCAAAAGTATCAGGAGTATCAGAAGTATCAGAAGTATTAGGAGTATCAGAAGTATCAGAGATATCAGAAGTATCAGAAGTATTAGGAGTAATTAGAGTATCAGGAGTATCAAGTATCAGAAGTATGGAGCATCGGAGTATAAGAGTATCAGGAGTATCAGGAGTATCAGGAAGTATTAAAGGAGCATCAGAAGTATAGAGGTATCAAGAAAGATCAGACAGAATCAGAAGTATTAAGGAGTATTAGGGTATCAGAAGTATGAGAGTATCAGAGTTTCGAAGTATTAGGAAGCATCAGAGGTATAGAGGTATCAGAAGTATCAAGAAATATTAGGAGTATTAGGAGTATCAGGAGCCATCAGGAGTATAAGAGTATCAGGAGTATCAGGAGTAATCAGAAGTATTTAGGAGCATCATGCAGGAGGCATCAGAAGTATTAGGAGTATCAAGAAAAGTATCAGAGGTATCACAGAAGTATCAGAAGAATCAGAAGTTATTAGGAGGTATTAGGAGCATCAGGAGTATTTGGAGTATTGGGAGTATCGGGAGTATCGGGAGTATCGGGGTACGGGAGTATCGATCCTCAGACGTCCTCTGACTGAACACAACTTTAAACCTCAAAAAACAACGGGACGACCGTTTTATCGATTCAATAACCGAAGCGTGCACTTTTACAGAACTGCACTAAACTCACTGTATTTAAACCTGAGCATATCTGCACCAATCACAGCGCTCGGTCACAGTCACATGACGCCTCACTGTTTACAACTCTTTATGTACGTTTATTGTTTTTTGTGATGTTTTTAATGTTTTAATGTTTGTTCAAACGAGAGAAATCATCTTGTTAAAGTTTGAAAGTTTGTTTTGTGTGTTTTAGATGGAAAATGTTTGAATATTTTAGAGGTCAAAGAGATAAATGTATAAAGTCCAATAAGAGATAAATGTGTCCCACGTCTCAAATCGCTTCAGATCAACAAATGATTTAAAGACTTTTATCAGATGTAGGAAGGGATACAACAAAAGAAGGAAGGAGAAGAAGAAAGGACACAAGGAAGTTAGATGAGGGAAGGAGGGCAGGAAGGAATGAGGAGAAGAGGCAAGCATAAGCGGTTGGAGGATGGAAGAGGGTACAAGTGAGCCAAGATGAGGAGGTAGATATGTACCAAACGCTGGAGAGCCAGGAATAAGATCCATTTTATTAGGATATCGGGTAAACGCCATAACTCGACCTGTCGACACCAGCAAACAACATGCATGACAGTTCAGCCCGTCCCACAGAGTGGATCCTCTAGAAGTTGTGCTTACTGTCCCCCTGCTGGGTGTTATGTGTATAGATTTGGTATTGATATAAGAGGAGAGTGGGACCTCGAGGCTGTGGGTTGGTTATTGGGGCTCATAGCAAACTCAGAGAGTGTGTTGCGCGCCTAAACAATGTGTTTAGCGCTGATAAGAAGAGAAGAGATGCAGCGGATAACTCGAAATGAGCAGCAGCCGCGTTAAATCTCACGCAGGAATTCACTGGATGCACATAAAGGATTAACAGAGTCTTACACATATAAAAAACATAAGGACACTTTATGTTCGTACTACTGGAGGATTTATCTTTAAACGCGATATGTTAGTTAGATTAAAAAACCTCATGTGTTTGTCCAGCAGGATTATTGTTTTTAGGCATTTTTAAGAACCTATTTGTGGCATTTATTTATATCTTAAATGTAGTTAGTAACTGCAGTAAGAAATATTAAAACATAATTTAATAATCTCGTGCAAATCTAACAATATAAGATGTTGCATGACCAGATTTCATCGATCATATGGAACTATATTTCGTTGGCGCTTATTACCCATATGGTTGGTCAACCCAAATAACACCCCAAGTTGTGTATACCCGCTAACCCAAACCCTAACTCTCACAGAGCGATCTTACGAATAACCAAAACTCCTATACGCCCTAACCCTTAACGGTATGGGTACAATACCCTTAACTCAAACTCCATATAACTGTCTTACGTTAGGGTATTAATATCATTAGAACCCTAACAATCAACACTTAAACCAATTTAACTACAGATAATAATTGTAGTCTCGTCTTTTACAAACAACTCAAATAAGTAGCTTGCTATCATTTGTGTCCTATATTGTGAATGCTAGTAGACGTTAAATTGTTAAATTAAAAGTGGCACCGTCTTGTGATAACCTTTGGAATTAACGATGTTGAGCTAATGTGTCAAATATCTACAACCCTTCTTATATTTCGGTTTTTCATCTGAAATGTCATTAATGTTTCCCATTCATAGTCGGCAGGTATGAAGTGATGCTTTTATTCTAGGGAATCCACTTTGTTGTTGTGATATAATATAGCTTGTTTTGAGCTGGAAATAACGCTACTTTGCTTGCATGTGATATCTGTAATATTAGTCACAATTATTCGGTTTTTAGTTCATGACTCCACTGAACTATAATACGTCAACAAGAATTATTGGAATTGAGCCACTCTACTCCAAGAATGGTCATGATGTGTATGAGGAAGCAGGCAAACTTAAGATTGTCAGAATCCGAAGAGCCACGTATGTTATCCAGGTCTTCTACCAATAGGGACACTAATCTTGGTAGCAAGGGATCACTGAGACCGTGTATACATCTAGGCTCCACAAATTCAGATTATAGGTGATTGGCAGGAAGTCAGTGGTATAGGTCTAACTCGTGATTACCCTACACTACAAGATTAACCCCAAAGGACCGTCAGAGACTTCGCAGGATGTGTGCAACTATGGGCTTTATACTGTACAAGAGTAGTAGTTACACTTTAGAGGAGTGGCCGCTATACTTCAGTACAGAGTATTAGACTTCTAGCCCTAAACGATTTTCAGGTAAGAACGTTATACTATCTAGGTTTTACTTTTCACGAGGAGTGCAAACCTATCAAGGGAGACTGATTGAACACATCAAGGAATGTGACTTCTTAGGAGCAAGGAGGTACTTCAGTAGATAACTTCAGGTAAGGTTAGATTCAGGTTGAGAGATACTTCAGCAGATACTTCAAGGCCAGAAGTACTTTCAGCAAGTACTGTCAGGGGAAGTATTTACAGGAGAATACTTCAGCTAGATACTATTCAGGAGTACTTCAGGAGATACTTCACAGATACTTCAGCTAGATTCGCTCTACAGACAAGAGACTTCAGGATAGATATATTACCACGGAGACTAGTTATACAAGAGATTGTAAGTCAGGAGAATTCTTCAGAAGTGCCCACACTTACTGTGGGGAGATTAGACCTGGGCCAAGACGCCTGGCACTAGGGACCACAGAGGACCAGAGAAGCTAGAGACCATGGACCGTGTGCTTTCGGACCATGTGAGGAGCCGACACAGGTAACAGTCACACTTATATTTTTGGTGGTCAGCGAATAGAAATGCACACCAGATTCATTCCTGCCATCTGTGGTAGTCTCGAAGGGATACCAGATGAGTATGACGTGAGTATTTCCCCTACACACTGTCCTGGCCTAGTCCGTAAGATACACCAGGGAGCATCAAGGACGCTGTGATGGGGCGGAGGAGAAGCATGTGTTGATTATTACTAATCTGTGTGATTGGCTTACATCGGGTCAAGACACCATTGTCCTTGTCCTGGCCCTTGACAGAACATTAATATCCGAGAGTCATCTTGGACGCACAATAGAAGGAATACTTACTGGAGTGTCTTGCTTAATAATGTGTTGTTACAGCAACTGTTTTGTGTTATCTCTCAGTGATTCCTAAAGTAAGCTTAGTGCCATACATGATAGGATTCTCATTATTGTCCATTCGAGTATGTCTATATAGTTACTACGCTGCTGCACGGCTGCTGTGAGATGCCTTACAAGCTCTGATGTTGCCGGATAATCAGAGGTTGAGGTCGGAGCAAAAGTTTATTGGCATGTTCTCCCTCGATCATCATGTCTGTGTTATAGATAGTATTCTCCATTCCGCCGCGCTATGGATATTCGCAACTACACAGCAGTAAAGGAGAGGAGCACACGTCATTCGCTATCACTTATAAGTAGTGTGTATGAAGATCATAATAAATAGAGGGGTCTGCAGTCAGTTAATGTTTGTAACACATACTCACGCGCCAGCAAATCACTCGTATGACCATGTGTACGACTGTTGTTGTATGAATTACCCATGGTCACCTGCCAGGTTCCTCTGTCAGGTCACCTTTTGTGTTGACGAGATGTTCACCATGTTGAAGTGCTGTTTTTCCCTTTTTTTCAATATTCTCTTTTATTTTTGAACACTTAACAACAAACACAAGAAACAGAACAAGACCAGAGAGAACATAGCAGACACAATCACAAAATCACAATAAAAGACATCCATATAAAACTCCAAAATTAACGTCCCAATTGGTTCCAAAGTCGGTCAAATTTGTCCAATTACAAGTTAAGCCCCAAATGTGATCTTCTCAATTAAAATGTCGGCCCAGTCCTTGATCATCCGCACAGTTTGTGTCATCCATTCTTTTTGTGATGGCTTTTTTCCCTGCTGCCAGGAGTATCTTCCAAAGATATCCACCGACTGTATCCTTCCTCTCAATGTGTCCAGTGCGTCTCATGATGATTTTCTAGAAACTGTAATCACGCTTGTATCTTTTTTTTTTTTTCCCCCGCAGAAGGCGATGAAGCAGAGGACGGCCAGAGCATGCCCTCAACCCAGAGGGAGGCCGGGCAGAGGAACAGCTAACCTGACTCATACTGTTACTGCCAGCACTCGCAGGAATTCAACACTGTAAAAGCCATTCACAACGTGTGGACCCAACGCTGGAGGGTAGAGGCTCTGGACATGTCTGTGTTCAGCACTGGAAGGAGCTATGAAGGACACTGTTACCACGGAAAATGCATTGCTGTGATATGAACACACAAGTGAAATTAGTTGTTCCTTATTGTGCTGTGCAAAAGTTGAAGACAGGTTTATGATATGGTCACCAAATTTAACAGTGAAAATACTACAATCCTTGGAGATTATAGATCTCTGCGACAATGGTAACGATATGATTCCTTGTCTTGTTGTCACTCAAACAAAAAAAAGAAAAAAATCTTTTATCTTTTATCCTTTTACTATGTTAAATTAGTAACTTTTGCACCACATGGTATACAAATCTTAAACCAAATTGGCCCTCATTTCATTACTGAATCAAACGAAAATATTTAGTCTTTTTTACACTTTTCATTAAAACATGTTAATAGTGGATATGATATGCATTCATGAGATGTGCTAATAATAGTTTGAGACTAACACGTTTATAACAATTACACAGCTAATAACTCGTGCTTCCTTTCTCAATGCTGTTAATACAAATGTACATGGGGAAATGATGGGCAGTGAATATAAACCGCTATTGTATATCAAAGGTTAAAAATAGGCCAAAAATAGAGAACACTGAGCTAACGACGGTAGTGAAATGACTTTTTAAAAAAAAGTTTCAAAAACTTTGCCAAGCATAAACACAATCCTAACTTCCTCTGTGTGACCAGTAACATCCTCTGCCATTGTGCTGTAGTGTATAGTCTGTGTACCGATCATTATTGCATGCAAATTTCATTTTATAAACATTATTTCAAAACACCAGTGTAAAACTTTTCTAATAATCAGGCCTTAAACTGCCATGTGACTAGTTACTCGATATAAAAACACTGTGTAAACTCATTAATTTCCACCAGAATACTGTCCAGGCAGGTGCATGTTACTGCTGATGTCAATGTAGACGGCGCTGGTCTGACTCGTTACTGTACCTGTTTCATGTTTTTTTGTTTTTTTTACTTAAGCTGGTTCTTTTTCTGTTACTTTCTTAATATGTACCATTAATTTTTTCTTTCTTCATCATTTAGATAAGTTACATTATAATTATAAAAGTATAAATTTATAAGTCACTACAAAAAAAAAAAAAAAATGGGGTGAGAAACTTACTATATATTCTATTTTCCACGGAGAGTACCCGAGATACATGAAATATATGCTCTGAGCGTTATCGTGAGAAACACAACTGGTATAAAGCCCTAAACATACCAAACAAGGAGCCTTCCGGTTGTCATTTCTGCTAGTGCCATTAGGATACAGATGTTAAGGCGCAGTAGTATTTAAATTTATGAGCGTGCCCAGTAAAATTAGAAGGTTTATGGAATATATGTGATGGGCACCGAGTTTGCTGTTGCCTCTGGTTTTAAAAAACAGAAAGATGCAGATCGGGCACTGCAGGAGAGGCCAGCTGATATAACCAGACGCCAAAGATTCGCAAACTAATAAGGATCCTTCTCTAAACTGCGTGATTATGTGTATGTGTGTGGGTTCTGTTTCTACTAGGGGCACTGTTCTTCGAGCAAATAGTATTTCAATAGTCATTTGTAGTATTGAAAACCACATTTGGAAAATGTGTAAAAACAGCTTTAAGTGCAGCAGTAAGGAACCATTAGAAACATGGGAATCTCATAAACAACATCAATGGAAACATACGGTTAGGTCTTCACAAAAGAACATGAGACATCTAATAAACACTTCGACTAAATAAAAGCTATCGATAAAATACAAGATAATGGAGGTTAGATTGAATAAAATGTTTTAAAAATAAGCGCTGTTAGTATGATACGAGTTGTTACTAATTTCTAAATTAATCTTATAAGTTTTAATAGGTTCTATTTAGTAGGCAATACCTTGGCTGAGTCACTATTCTTTAGTCTTGCTATTGGGTGTTTAGAACAACAGGAGGGCAAAATATTAAGCAAAATAATTTTAAAGTAAAAGCTTTTTTTAATTTATTTTTTTATGTTTGACCACTACAAACATATTTACAGCAACAATTATGCAAAAATTCTTACCCATTAGTGTGATTACCAGAACATGGGTATGTTGGTAACGTCTAGTTAAACGAAACAGCATGTATTAAGCGCACTTCTTCACCACGACCACTGGGGGGACACCGTTCAGTGGACTCTACAAATAGACAATTAGTACCAGGAAGTTTGAATAAAATAGATAAAATCCCCTAAGTAATGTGAAGTTCCTCATTTGGGTAGACTGTCAGTCTTTGTCAAGCACAGACAGTGACATGTTAAAACCACTAGTTTCCTCATAAACGGCACTGGAATAAATACTGGATTATATTGTGACTAGATGACATTGAGGTAAGAAACACATATTGTTTATAATATAAACAATTAAGGAAACCCTTTCCCTTTCAATCTTCATCTTTACTTTGTTATGGGTTGCATTGTCCGAAAAACCTAAATTTGAATTGAGCTTACCATTGATCTCTTTGGTAGTAGCCCCATTTTAAATGAACCTGCAATCTATCACTGCAGTGAAGTTAGTTTCACATTGGGACGTTGGACATTCGCCTCCGTAACTACAGCGGCGGGGGGGGGGGGGGGGGGTCGCCTTGGGGCGACCTCTAACTTTTGCGCTCTATAGTGCGCCCCGCCTGCAGTAGCATCGGTGCGGGGGGCTGCGCTGTGAAGTGGTCCGCTTGATACGCCAGTTAGGGACCGTCTCTAAATGACTGTAGCTGCCAGTGTGACGAGCCCATGTTTGTTTAAATATTAATGTTGCTTAACTTGAAAATAAATTAATTCAAAAACATATTTATATTAACTCATAATAATGAAAAAAACCATTGGTTATTAGGCGTATCCAATCCAAGTTGCTTAATTTAATTTCCTAAGTGTTCTGAACCATAGTCCTTTTGGGTTCATGACATTCTAACCATTTATGTTGGTTGTTTATTGAATTTTTGTTTTTCAAAAATCAGAAGGTTATTTCTTTCAATAGCTTTACTAAATCAGGTGACCTAGAAAGATCAATATCCAAGTTGGATTGATATAAGTAGTTTTGTATTTAACTATGTCTCCAGGTAACACGCACACCTTTTTTAAGTTTTTTACCAGTTTATAACCCTTTATAAAGATTTTTAAGGAATATTTTTCTTCACAAATTAAGGATTTCTGTTCAATGAGCTGTCTAAATCAGGTGACCTTAAAGAGTAAAAACATGATATTGCACAAGATATCATTATTAGTAGTCCTTTAGTCATTTACCAGGCTAAAACCGCACCACCTTTTGAGAAGGACATCTTGGATAAGAGTGGGTTTAAACGAATTTCGTTTGTATATACTAAAACAGAGTTTCCAGTACTTTGACTACTGGAATCTTTTTATTTCTACAATTAACACCTTTATAGATTTTATAAGAAATGTTATTGTCAAAGAAATCAATGGACTTTTTTCAAATAACCTTCATAAACTTCAAGCCGTTTGACGCTATGAGAAAGCGATACAATTACCATAGTTTAGTATTGTAGTAGTTTTGATAGTCTCCCAGGGTAGGACAAACTGCAACAACAAAGCCGTTATGTTTGCTTTTTTCATGAAGGTGGTTCATTCATAAACTCCTCTTCTCATCAGATTTTAACAGAAATATACCATGTTTAAAATTGTATTCTTCGGTATTTATATTTGGCTTAATTACTTTGACCTTCAGATTACAATAGACCGGTAGACTGTGTAAATGATGACGTTGGCGCAGGAGAAGACAGTCTGAGTGACGTCACAATATGTATAATACGCCTAATACTACCAACCATACTGTAGAGTAAAAAAAAACCCAACTCCCTTATTTTGCCCAGTTTTTTTACTTCAATAATCATACTAATTATTATTATTTGAAACTATATAATTGTAATAAGAATATAGTCCCATAAGAATAATAGGAATCATACCTCTGCTTGGGTCTACAATTAGAAGCGAAATTTTCTATTCTCCTGTTAGGATATTCCATAAAATGAATAAGACAGAGAAATGAATTGTACTGGTATGGGATATGTACTAACCTAGACTGATTTATTTAATGGCCAATTTGCTCCGAATGATAAGTCATAAATGACTATTGATGATGGCTGCCAGGAAGCATAAGGTCTAAAAAGCTAGGTTTTTCACTATTAGACAATATATGAAGTTTCTCTTAGGCCAGGTTTGAGCCTGAATTTGAAATTAAGTATCTTGCACAAATTTGAGCTTCGTCTGCCTGGATCAGGAAGTGCCATATTTGTGCAGTTTACAAACAATCAATATAGAAATGTAATACGAGAAATAATACATTCCGTGTTTTATCACCATAATACAGCAGAAAGCCTAAATATTCAATGAATATGTATATTTAGTTTATTTTTTCATTTCATAATAAAATTATACATTCCTCAGGCTATCCATATTAGATTTGTGATAGCTATGATGATGAATAATAAATAATATAATAATAATAATTAATAAATAATAATAATTATTTAATAATACGCAAGGCCATCTAAAATAATAAATTAATAATAATTTATTAATAACTAAATAATGATACGGAGACAAATAAATAAATAACTCTTAATGTCCACCAGAGCCATTTTATGTGAGTGGTTAATTACAAAGGAGCACGCTCGGGACAAAGGCCTGGCCCCGGAATAAGCGGGAAGATGGATGGATGATAATAAATGAATAAATAAAATCCACAAGCCAAAAGAGCACTTAATCAGTGGTTCAATTGAAACATTTATTCAATTTACACAAGCACTGCAGAGACTACCCTAAGCGACTTTTCTGGTGGAATTAGTCAGTAATTGTCAGAACTCCGGTTAAAAAATTCCAGGCAGAGATTGTAGTTACGTCAAAAGTGTTGCCATGGATCTTAATTTCACATTTCAGTCATCTGGAGAGAACGCCTGTGTTGTCATTATTGAATCTCAAAGACAAAGGAAAAAGTTATAATATTTCTTGGTCCTATAATTGAGCTGCATAAAGAATGGAGAAAGAGAGAACAGAAAATAATTTACTTGAGATATGTCAGCTTTGAGTAGGTGAAAGAATATGGTGGCATTACCTGTAGGCCATCTTGGTCCTGCCTTTTTCAGCTCTAGCTTTCCTCAAATGTTGCATAATAGCAAAAAGCAGCTCAATTTTATCTACGGCAGAGTCCTTATGTCTGCTAAACTTATGTACTGTATACAACCTGCTAACATCCAGTAGCACGTCACTAAAATGTAGGTATATTCCAATAGTAAAATATCAGATATCCTCAACTTCAAAGGAAATCACTAATGTTTACAATATGAATACTCACTTCAATAGTTCGAATATTACTAGTACTAGTACTGTAATGTCATCCATGCCCTCCATGGTATGTTATATAAACAATGATATTCATCATCCATCCATCCATTTTCTACCGCTTGTTCCCGTTAGGGGTCGCGGGTGACTGGAGGCCTATCCCCAGTGCCTTTGGGCCTTAGGCGGGGTACACCCTGGACAGTGGCCAACTCGTCGCCAGGGTTAACACAGAGATATAGACACACAGACAACCATTCACTCTCACACTCATTTCACTAGGGTCAATTTACAGTTGCCAATTTACCTAACACATGCATGTCTTTGGACTTGCGGTGGTGAGGAAGCCGGGAGAGCCACTTCGGAGGAGAACCCCACAGTAACCACGGGGAGGACATGACAGACTCACGACCCAGAGAAATCATGTGAGTGTAATGTTCGCCCCACGGAAATCGAACCCATGGACTTTCCCTTCATTGGGAGGCGAGAGCTTGCCTAAACCGGCCACCGTGCACCCTATGATAGTCATCAAATATCTAAATTATTTATTTATTTTAAAAGTTATTTGCTCATAACCGTGACATTGACTCCTTTTCAGGAAATGAATGAACACTTTACCAAATGTGGTTTTGAATAATTATGGACAACATGTGAACAGAATATGAATATGGAATATGCAAATGAGTTGATAACAGATGGAGACGCTAGACATGATAGTTCTAGATCTATCTAGCTGTGTGTTGGAGTTAATGTTGATTCAATGATGATATAATATAATGATATGGGTTAAGTTGAAAAACAAAAGGTGTGCGTGTTACCTGGAGACTAAAACTACTATAAAAACTTGGATTTGACTTTCTAGGTCACCTGATTTAGAAGCTATTGAAAGAAATCCTTGATTTTTGAAGACAAATATTCATAAACAACCCCATAAATGGTTAAATGTTGAACCCAAAAGGACTATGGTGACTAGGATTAACAACTTGGATTGATGCTTACCTTTTTTCCTTTTGTAAATATAAATATGTTTGATATTTTTCAAGTAACACATTTTTAAACAAACGCTCGCCACTGCAACAGTCATTTAGAGACGGTCCCTAACTGGCGTACCACGCGGCACTTCACAGCGCAGCCCCCCGCACCGTGCTACTGCAGGCGGGGCACACTTAGAGGAAACTACCGCTGTGGTTGCGGAGGCGAATGTCCAACGTCCAATGTGAAACTAACTTCACCGCGGTCAATCTATCTTAAATATGTTGTAGTTTGTTTGTTTGTTTGTTTGTTTATTAGGAACCCCATTAAGTATTGCCTTGGAAGTGACTACTCTTCCAAGGGTCCAAAAACAAATCTATTGTATTCAGTATTTAGTTAAAGCACCACACCACAATAGCAATACACAATTTAAAATGCAGTATAGTATAAGAGCAATTAGATCAAATACATCCTCATATAATGTTAGTTAAATGTTGTTCTAAAGTCTCAACCTCAGCTGGATGGATACTTCTACTCGATATTTCTGATTATTGGCTCTTTGAATTCCTGGATGTGATTGAAGAAGGAAGTGTTACTTGTCAGTGGATGATGAGTGCTCTCTTTTAAAATGTAAAAAAAGATCTGAACTCTGAATCACCTAAAGCTTAACATCTCCCTGACTAATCTTGAACTCACAGACCATGCTAAGGCTGCCATCCATTATTAAGGAATTATTGCGATATGGCTTTTAGGTACTACAATGATGAGATTATTGTGGTATTTCTGAATGCACTTTTAAACAAAACATTCCATTTATAGTGAAACACATATGCTCATGACTTAATGGATTAGGCAAACTCTGTCAAAATAGAAGAAAATAAGCCTAAACCAAGATTAAATCAAGGTTAATTTAAACTGAATAAGGAAAAATCAGCCTTTTCAATGTTGTCATTATAAAAACTATTTTATATAAATTTTATGTAAATTTTTTGTCAAAAACGCTGCAATTATTTAGTTTACGTCAGTCTGATACTTTTTCAATATATTGTGCAGCCCTACACAATGCTAGGGTTGTCAAAAGTATCAAAAATCAGAAAATCAAATCTAATACTAAAACTAGTATCTAAACTATCAAGTGTCAATAAAAAAGTTACATTAACAAAGCAAAATTGTGCCTTTCCTGAAAAGTTTTATCTTCCTCAAAACGTGTAATGGACCACAGAGTTTAATATAGAAAGTGGAACTATTTTGTGTTGAAAATGTCTTTCTATGACCGACTGTGACCTAAAAAGACCAGTTTTTAATTATAATTGTAGTATAAAATGTTTTACTGAGAATGGAGTAAATTCCTTTCAATCAAAATCGAGTTTGAAATGTAAGTATTGTGACAACACCACACCATTCTATGTAGTCTTTTGTAAAGTCTATTGTATCGTGAGTAAACACAAACAAAGTTGAGCCGGCAGGTTTCCATTCATAACCGAACAACCATGAAAATCCTAAAGCCAGGATCAACCAGTTTTTCCGAGACCACCTGGAGAAGAAAGTACAATTGCTAACATTCAGATAATGGAGCGATTGTGGGTTAGTTAAATATTGGCTAATTCTGCAAATAAAGTTAATGTGTCGGGATTACAACCCTCATTCCAAAATACACAAATGATGAATTTTACAAGCAACAACCTGCAACTCTCACTGGTTTGCTGTTTTTACCCAAATTGAAAGTGTAGGAAGTGGCACCAAAGCCTATTTAAAACTAGTTAATACCATTATGTATCGTTAGACTCTGGTATTGGACCGTTTCAACTTTGGGGGAAAAAATCAATGTAATGCAATATAGATTTGCGATTTATGTTTCAATTCAACTCCAGGAACATGAACATTTGATAGAAGACTGAAATATGAACTGATAAACCACTGCAACAATCCAATACGTTTCAGAATATGGTCTAAACTACAGGTACAAGTTTACAAGGTTTTTAAAAGAAATGACAGAATCTGAAACTACTAAATGTACTTGCATTTCTTTTAGACAGTGCAAGTCGGTGTAGGGGTGTGCAATAGTGACAAAAAGGAATATCTCAGTGTTTTTTAGGAGTATCCCGATAACAATATTCAGACCATGTCACTCATGTTAAAACATGTCTTCAAATGTATTAGCTGAGGTTTATGTCTGAGATAAATGTATTATGGCAGCAAAATTAATCACAAAAGTGCAAACATTTTACCGTATACTTTTTTGGAAAGTTCACAACATAATTATTTTAGTTTTTATATTTAATCAACTCCTTTTTTGCAGTTGCATTTTTCACTATAAACGACATACTAATTTAGCATATCTTTAAAATAACAATAGCTAAATTTCAATATATATTGCCCACCTGTAGAAGTATCAAAAGTGTGTAAAAAAAAACAAAAAAACATACCTAGACACTAATTAGTACTAAAAATAGTATCAAAACTATTATGTACGCAATTAATACTGAAATTACATAAATTGGACAAAATATATTGTTTTGATCTGTTGCAAAACTAGTTTAAGACCAGAAGATAATATTAAATAACTATTATTATGTGTATACTATGACACTTTGTTGAAAAAAAAAAAAAATGATTAAGAAAAAAAAAAAATGATTAAGTATTTAAATCGAGGTTAACCTAACTAAGAGGAACTAGAGAACTTATGTTTTTAGTAGCACTATAATAGTTGGACAGGTGTTATGAGCTCAGTTGAATATTTGTTCTTCACGTTTCCTACTTCATGTTTTTCACTTCCTCCGTGTGCAGACACCATGGGCTGTCTGGAGTCAAAGCTGTGCGATGATTTTACGGTGGAGAATAAGCCAGGCCAGCCGACCAGTGTACGTACAGACCACCTGCACTATGTCAGAGGCCCACCCCACTACACAAAACACATAGTAAGTTGCCAAGCAGAGGACTTCAAGTCTGACCAATACTAACTGCGCAGATTCAGGACGTTTGAAATTAGGAAGATTGAAATAGTCACATCTGTGATCAGTAAAACAACACTCAGAACTAACAATCAAACGCTCTTGACTTTGCAGGACCCCTCGCTGTTGCCTGGTCAAGTGTTTCAAAAGATGGAAGGTAAACTACATACATACATTTATACATACAAGGTAGTATTTGTATGTGTTTTTTCTTTTAGTTTAGTTCTTATATGCTCTGCATCTATGTGTATATATATATGTGTGTGTGTGTGTGTGTGGTGTGTGTGTGTGTGGTGTGTATATATATATATATTATATATATATATATATACTTGTAGGCAAAAGTGAAGCTGAACATAATGAAAAGAAAACCATCATCTGAGCAGTGGTGCAAAGTAACAATGTACAAAGGTAAAAGCACACTGTGTAGGTAATTGTACTTTATATTTATATTGGGTGCGTTTTACTTCACTGCATTTGAGAGCAGGCATCCACTACATGGTTTAATTGGACTGGAAAGTAAAAAAGTTCCAGGTTTGAGACTGCCTGAAATAGCCATGATGAGGGACATCCTGTTACAGACCGGGATTTGAGCAAACACGGATATATAAAATAATAAAAATGACTACGGTATATAAATTATAGATTCAGTCGCTTGCTTTTTTTATCAACTTTATCAAGACCACTACATTTTAGACTTTCATAGTGTAACACTCTAACATCTGTGTGAAATACTAATACTAATTACTTTTTCCCCTCTTAAAGTAAAGTTCAATACATTCACTTACGTCTTCCACCACTGCGCTCCAGAGTATGGTCATCCAATGTATCGGTGTAATCCCTCATTCGTCCAGGAGTGTTCCATTGTAGAAAAAGATTCAGTTGTAGTCATCTGGACTCTGTTTTAGAAAAAACAAAACGTTTCAACTCTCATCCAAGAGTCATTCTCAATGGATGCGATTGAGAATGACTCTTGGATGAGAGTTGAAACGTTTTGTTTTTTCTAAAACAGAGTCCAGATGACTACAACTGAATCTTTTTTCTACAGTCATCCAATGTATTTACACAATTTGTTTACTTGATAAGAGATTATGATAGAAAATTGCACATTTGATGAAGGAAAATCTGTTTTTGCTTGAGAATAACTTACTCTAGAATGTCTGGTCATGTTTTGGTGTCGTCTTTGGTGTACTCTGCTTGTATACAAGTCTCTCCATGGCCTAGCACCAAAGTACATCTCGGACATGTTAGTGCCATATGAACCATCTCGGACTCTGAGGACTCAGGGACCGGCCTCCTGCTGGTGCCCAGAGTCAGGACTAAACATGGGGAATGTGCGTTTCAGTTTTATGCAGCTAAAATCTGAAACAGTCTTCTGAGGATGTGAGACAGGCCGCTACTCTGGCAATGTTCAAATCTAAACTAAAAACTGTTTTGTTTGGCTGCGCATATGATCGAAATGCTTTTCTTTGCACTCTTCTCTTTTATGTCTTGACATAGATTGTGATTTCTGCCATGTCTTTGTGATTTTAATGCATTTTTTCCTGTTGTCGTGAAGCACTTTGAATTGCCTTGTGTACGAATTGTGCTCTACAAATAAACTTGCCTTGCCTTGCCTAGTCATTGTATCTTTTGTGTTTTCAATTTGTTAACCTATTAAATCACTACTATTTTGTGTATTTATGTGAACACATTTTCTATTGCTAAAATCAGCGCTGTTATTCTAGTAATATACTACCTTATGACATTAGAGTATGGTGTTTGTGGGTCTAGGAACAACAACAACAACAACACCAACAACAAAACAGATTATTACTAAATCAAACCAGATGAAACACTTGCATGCACCCAACGTTTATGAGGTTAAAAAACTCACCGCTTCTATTTCTTTTCTCTTTCAGAGCACAGTGGTAAAGTCGTGGTTGGTCTTTACCCCTATGCAGGAGCGCACGCAGACGACCTACAATTCAAAAAAGGAGAAAAGCTGATCATCCTGGAAGAGTGAGTTTTGCTTACGCAGTCTAACTCAAGTTTATGAATTTTACGCATCATTTGGTGTGTTACATATGACTCAGCTGTGTGAGAACAGAAGGTTGCAGAAGCTTGTATCACAAAAACCACCAGTGTTTCATAGGAAATCCTGATCAGAAGTGGTTCTATTCAAATGTAAACCTTAGATATTACTACACAGTGTATTTTAGTTTTTTAAGTTTTTCACATTTTGTTACAGACATGGGGAGTGGTGGAAGGCAAAGTCTGTGGAAACCAACAGAGAAGGATTTATTCCCTCTAACTATGTGGCACAAGTGGACACCATGGAAACAGAAGAGTAAGATCTAAATTAGATCTCTAAATACTGAATACGTGAATGTAAATCTGTAATAATATACATTTAAAACACTGTTAATAATAGGAATTGACAGTACGTTTTCGGGAAGAATATACAAAATCATCTTGAGTAATCAGTGATCTTATATTGTTTTTCTTTCAGGTGGTTTTTCAAAGACATCAGTAGAAAAGATGCAGAGAGGCAGCTGCTGGCTCCGGCTAACAAACCCGGGGCTTTTCTCATCAGGGAGAGCGAGACTTCAAATGGTATTGTACATAGCAATAATTAACGGCATACAAGTAGAAACGTTGAACAAGGGAATCCATTTTACCAGCCGCATTGCAATTATTGTGGTTTTATTTTAGATTACACCAATATTGCAATAAAAATGTAAAATATGTTGTATAATGACGTTTTTTGATAACTTTAACCTTGCTAAATTATTTTATCTTTTAGAAATTCAGTTGTCACATTTTTATTTCCTCATTTTTGCAGGTTACTCATTGTCCATTCGCGACTTGGGCCCGAAAGGCTTGGAAATTGTCAAACATTATAAAATCAGGAAATTGGACAACGGTGGTTTCTACATTTCTCCAAAGAGTTCATTCCTGGTCATCGGCGACCTGATAAAACACTATCAACGTGAGCGCTCCTGTATTTCAACATTATACATTGAAATTATTTTTCATTTAACTGAAGAGTCTGCTACCTTCTTGCCTGGAATGTTCCACAATATGACATTAAACTGATCTATCATGCATTTATTTCATTACAAGAGTTTTATTGCTCAAACATGCATTCTTATTGTGAGCTGACTTGCCTCGCCACAGAACTGATCTGTGACTTGGTCTGTCGGCGTCCCCTGCTCGTCTCCTCGGAGATAGATACGTTTAAAGCCATACTGTGTAACATCACAGGCAAAGCTATAACATCTGCATGAAGACGATCTGATGGTAGACCCTCTACCAGATAAAGTACGTAGTGCACCTTTAAAATCCTCTTTTCTAATTGTGATTGTGTGTGGTTTCAGACAAGACTGATGGACTCTGCCGTAAATTGGGCGATCCGTGTGCAAAACCTAAAGTGCAGAAGCCGTGGCATAAGGATGCATGGGAAATCCCTAAAGAGTCCATAAAGATGTTGAAGAAGCTCGGAGCAGGGCAGTTTGGAGAAGTGTGGCTAGGTGAGTAAGGGCAAAACGTTACTCACATTTGTGCAGTGCGTTCAATTTGTTACACTGTGATGCTGCTATATTACATTATATTCTTTCAGTCCAAGCCATTACGTTTGAGTCTATGGGGCATTACATGGAACTGAACCACTCACAATTATTATTCTTATCTACAAGAATAGATTTGTTTCCACGCTGGGTTGAATTAACCATTAGCCACCGCTATAGGTGATTTCAGAAGAAGTTTGCGGGGGGTGGTTCCTGTTTTCGATTTATTGAAATGGCAAAAACTGTGACTTGTAAAGGGTCCAGCCTGCGACTATAACAGCACAGTACATACACAGATAAATGGAGTAAAATCGAATATCCTTTTTATTTTTATTTTATATTAGGTTTTTAAATATAAAATACAGAAAAGAAGAACACAAAAGAACACAGACCAGAGAGGAAAAAATAATCAATAACATAACATAAAAAAGGCATTAAAAGAAAATGAAGGCATCTATTGTCCAATATAAATGTCCTCTGCAATTAGAATTTCCCACTATAATGTCATTCCAGTCCTTAATTGTCGGTGTTGTTTGTGTCATCAATTTCTTTGTGATGGTCTTCTTCCCTGCCACCAAGAGTATACTCCAAAGGTATCCATTCACAGTTTCAATGGCAGCCGTTTTGAGACCCAAATACATAGTCTGGAAATGGAGTGGGATGGCAGTA
This sequence comes from Chaenogobius annularis, assembly GCA_015082035.1. NCBI lineage: Eukaryota > Metazoa > Chordata > Actinopteri > Gobiiformes > Gobiidae > Chaenogobius > Chaenogobius annularis. The sequence goes on from BJKM01000105.1 coordinate 618,433, forward strand.
TCAAGAATAGTCTGTAAGGCTTTGTTAATCTCAGTCCAGTGTTTCTGAGCAACCGGACAGCGCCAAAACACATTTTCTCCAGCAGTTAGCATTTCCTTGTGAATAGTAAGCACGTTCTCCAACAGAACTCATTCCAAACAAAATCTTATGATAAAATTGTTTGTCCTTGTTTGTTTCAGCCTTCTATAACAACACAACCAAAGTGGCAGTGAAGACGCTGAAGCCAGGCACGATGACAGTACAAGCGTTTCTGGAAGAGGCCAATGTGATGAAGACATTACAACACGACCACCTGGTTCGACTCTACGCCGTGGTCACCAAAACACAACCTATTTATATTATCACAGAGTATATGGCAAATGGTGAGAAAATATCGGTGTCTTTGCTTATTTGAATGTTTGTCATTTCTGACTAACCATGACGTTGTGTTCTAGGCAGTTTATTAGACTTTTTGAAGACGGACACGGGCTGCAAAGTACAGTTACCCAAGCTCATAGACTTCTCAGCACAGGTACTGCTAAAATTTGGTTTAAAGGTGTCAACCATGTGAACGACCTCGTTGCAAAAAGTAGCACATTCATGTTTAACCACAGTGAAATGAAAAACCACAACTTAAGGTGATAAAAATACATTTTGCCTTAGCAGCTGGTGGTCAAAATATGATAACACACAAATTACTACAAATATTTTAGTATGGCTGTCTTACCATTTGAAAATGACTGATAATCTGCAAAGTTTGACCTCCACTATCCAGATGTTTCAAAGTGAAACACGTAGCACTGTTGCCATAGCAAGCAACAATTCAAAAACCAAATATTACATATTTTGAATGATCAAAAGTCCTCAAAATGTCACCTTCAACAGGAAGTTGAAACCCATAAACATGTTACTGCCTTTTTCAGATTGCCGAGGGCATGGCTTACATAGAAAAGAAACATTACATCCACAGAGACCTGAGAGCGGCTAACGTCCTGGTGTCAGAAAGTCTCCTGTGTAAAATAGCAGATTTTGGATTGGCCCGGGTGATAGAAGATGACGAATATTCACCCAGAGAAGGTTTGTTTTGAATGTGCTATGTCAGCCTGTTCTACTTCCTTATTCTGTGAAAGACAATGAGTAAACTAAAATACAATTTAAAGCGGTGCGTGTTATTTTCACGTAGAGTCTTGTGGTTCTCACTTACCTATTCTTTTACCAACATACTGATGATTTGAACCACCGGCAGTGTCCACTTCCTATTCATAACTGTGAAAATGATGGTTCAGTGGCATAGAAACTAAGGGAGTTTTTGTTCCACTTGTATTAATAATAATTGTACCACTATCATAAAACTTAGAAACACAGATTTTATTTTAGTGGTGCTTTATACAAAGCTCCTTTTTCATATGTTTCAGTCAGCACTGAAAGTATTATTGTACTATCCCCTTGTGCCCCTTTCAGTAAATCAGTAAAATAATGAAATACTTCCTTCCTACAATTAAGACCAGAAAACTAGACAGGCAATGCAACAAACCTTATGATAAGCAAACCTGTAGTGGAGGCAAGAACAAGCCCTTCAGAAGTGCAAGTGGTCAACTCACCCTGAAACTGTAGTGGATTATGATTCTTATTGCGTTGTTTTCATTGAATCTGAGACAAAGTCAGATATCTGTAACTGTGTTGTGCTCTCTTTCAGGGGCTAAATTCCCCATAAAATGGACGGCACCAGAGGCCATTCACTACGGTTCATTCACTATTAAGTCCGACATGTGGTCCTTTGGGGTCTTGCTCTATGAGATTATTACTTTTGGAAAAATACCCTATCCAGGTAAATATCATACAGATTTAACCTTTTTACTGCTTTAGATTGACGCGTTGAATTACAAAACCAGATTACCGGTACTCAGTTTTGAAAAATGGTTTCTTGCTTTTTGGTACAATTTTCTACTGACATTATGAGTGAACGTACCATTGCATGGATTTGAACAAGGAGGAATGGGAATCATATTCTATAGCTCTAAAATAGATTTGACTTATGAAAACATTGCGTCAAAACGAAGAGTCAATTGCAAGCCTCCAATGATTTCTTTAATGCCATGCAATTAACTCTTCAATGACTTTTGGGATATGAATTTTACATGATAAAATGATAAGTAACTACATTTATTATTAGCTATAGCACTTATTTAGAATGTAAAAAAATATCTTAAAAATTTTACTAATTTTACTTCTAATTATGCTTTTGTTATTTTCTTTTATTTAAGGAATGACCAAAATGGAGGTGATGTCAGGTATACAGCGTGGATACCGAATGCCCCAGCCTGAAAACTGTCCCACAGAACTGTACAACATCATGCAGTCCTGCTGGAGAGACAAACCACGGGACAGGCCAACCTTTGACTTCTTACAGAGCGTCCTGGACGACTTTTATACGGCCACTGAGGCACAATACCAGGATCAGACCTAATCACAGACAATTCATTTTAAAAGACTTGACTGCATTTTTGTACATGTTTTTTTATTGTAGGATATTTTCACTGTGTATAGTGTGTGTACTATTTTAATAGTGCTATGGTGTGAACTGATGATAATGATTATGTACATTGTAATAAAATATTGTAGTATATCTTAAGAAATATAAATGTTGTATTCACATTAAATCAGGTACAAACACGTCCTTGTAAAATAATAACCCAGAATCTTTAATGTTTAACTATCATTAATCAGGGATTAATTTAGGTGGGGTGCCTTCTGGTGGTGACATGTCACCACTACAACTTCAGTTTAACCTCAGACGTTGACACTTTTATTTTTAAAAGTAAAATAATATTAAAATAACTAGATCTATTATTCTTTCAAAATATTTAAATAAATACAGGTCATTTAAATTCTTTATGACAGCCTACAAACTTTACTCAAAGGTAAAATGTAAATAACGAGTGCAATAAACCCTTTTCACCCAAATGATTAGAGTAAATACAAACATCCATCAATTATTATTTACATTGCAATTATGAACTAGAAACGGCCATTGCGAGTGACTGCCTAATGCAAAAACAAAACGCACTTTTTCACACGTCTATATAAAACCACAAAATCAAGAATAAATAGATCTCACAGTCAGCGCTCACTGATTTGGAAAGTCACAGCCCCCCAGCCCCCGAGCCCCCTCTCATCATGACAGACTCCCCCATCACTCACTGTACTGTCACTTTCTGCACTCACAACTGTAAATTTAACTGTAATTCTTGTGCACATAGTAATGCCTATTTTTATTTTATACTATAGTAATTTTAAATTGTTTCTTAATGCATGCCCTCTGGATTGAATATATGTTGTTTTTATTATTGATCAGTGTTTTATGTTGCACCTTAATGTTCCTATGTTTGTGAATTTTGTTCATTGACAATGGCAATACTGTAAACCCTTTCTGATTCTGATTCTGATGACGATGATGTCACAAACCTCCAACATCCCGCAACATCACCAACATTCCGCTATTCTAAGAGATAGGGAAAATTGTAAGACGAATCCCGAAAAAATGATGAGACCGAGGAATACGAAGCAGTCCAGGAATCACACGAGAAGTATCTACAAACCGAACTTTGAATGACGTAAATCGGACAAGGAATGCGACCTGTGCGGCCCACTGAAAAACGGGAATAAATGTGGAAAATATAATAATAATAAAATACACAAGAACAATAAGTGACTGCATTCTAGAACGCAGTCACTCAATTACAACAGGAAAAGTAACAACAGAGGAGATATAGATGTTTTCTTTTATTCTCCAAAACGTTTGACGCTTCTTTAGAAACGGCACGTACTTCCGGGTCACATGACTTTCTAACATGGCCGCGCCCTGCAGTGGTTGCGTTGTTGTTGTGCAAACGAGTTGAACTGACAGTTGAGGAGCTGCAGGTTTAAGTGATATCCTGGAGCAGAGACACGTCCCACAAACTCCCCAGGCTCCTTTTAACCGCTGCGATGAGCAAAGACGAGCTGATCCTGTGAGTATTTTGTTTCAACATCACAGTTTATACTCGTGTGCCTTGTGAATCGCAATGTATTATGAAACTGTCCTTATGAAACCATTCATTCAGAGTAATTTATGCATGGTTTTTAAGTGATAATTTATTACATGGATCTACAAAAATTCCTATAGTACCATACATTATGTCATTTATTGTGCTTGTGCCCGTTTATGAGAGAATGAAACATTATTAAAACTATGGTATGACATAAAGGTCCTCTATGCAACCTTTCTGGTGGAAAAACATGCCATATGTTTAATGCCATACTGTTAAAACATTCCAGACAAAGCAATAACATCAATGGATACAAGCAGGTGGGCCACTTGCCACTAAAAATGTTACATAGTGCACCTTTACATGCAATCCAAGATGATTTCTTGCTATATTGGCTATTACAGACCCATTTCTCTATTTTGGGTATGAACATTAGTCGATCTTTGTGTGGAGCAGCCGCACAGAGTTTTAAGAACCGTTATTGTGCTGGAGTTTGATAAGAGCAGAGAGGGCTTATCTTAGCTTTGTGCTCACGGGGGCTGGTTTAGGTTCAGTAGTGTCTTTGCACTGAGTCAGTATGGCAATGGCAATGGTTTACCAGTTATGTTCTTTGTAGATGTGAAAGTAATGCTTAAACTCAGTTTAATCTGTGAAAAATGTTATGTTTGTAATGAAAGGCAGCGGTTACCAACCTTTTTTGTCTTGAACCACTTAAACTTTGTTTCAAACTTCGAGTATCCTTTAACTTGGGTAGTAGGCAATTCAAACTGTTTACTATAGTAGTACATTGTCTGTTATTGCTATTATATTTTCTTGTTGTAATTATATTGATGTCCAAAATCCCCCCCAAAAAAGTCAAACTTTTTTTTTTTTTAATACTATTCAATATCACCTTTTTAAAACCGGAAACCATTCCAAGTACCCCCTGGTAAATGTTTGCATACCCTAAAATGTGTATGCCTCTGGGAAATACTGAGATCATAATAAATAATGAACATAAAGTATTAGAGGATATTCTAAATGTATCACTAACACTATGTCTGTTCTTAGTCCAAAAGACTTCCCCAACCTCCAGAATGACACATTCCTGAGAGCAGCTCGAGGAGAAAGAGACGGAGCATGTCCCTGTGTGGTGCATGAGGCAGGCAGGACGCTACCTACCAGGTAGAATCTTATTTATACTTTATTTTATCTATTCTTTTCACTAAAATGTTTCATTTGTAATATGACAGAGTTTCGGGAGGCCAGAGCTGGAAAAGATTTCTTTGATACATGTCGGTCACCAGAGGCCTGCTGTGAGCTCACTCTGCAGGTAACGCTAAATATTTTAATATTATTTTACAATAGGCAAATAGCATAATTTAACTGTGAAAGATAAATTATTGAATACATGTTGTGTATCTACTTTCAGCCGCTGAGACGTTTTCCATTTGATGCTGCCATAATCTTTTGTGACATCCTAGTGGTTCCACAGGTCTGTGTTTACTTTGGTTTCTAAGAAGTTAAATTATTTACATTTACATACAGTTAGCCACACATATTGATACTGTAAAAGCACTTCTCAAATTCCTATAGTATGTCAAATGAAATTGCAGAAGAGTACATGATCATTTTTCCCTATTGGCAGGCCTTGGGTATGGATGTACAGATGGTGGCAGGTAAAGGGCCCACGTTCCCGACCCCCTGAAGGAGCCAGAGGACCTGCAGCGGTTACGCCCCAAAGTGGATGTCGAGAAGGAGCTAGGATACGTCTTCAAGGCCATCACCCTGACCAGACACAAGATCGAGGGGAAAGTGCCGCTCATAGGATTCACTGGAGCTCCGGTAATGTATGACACACATAGACATCACGATTTAAACGATTATCCACAATTATTACTGAGTGTGAAGTCTCATCTAACGCAATTATTTCTCAAGTTTGTGACAAGCTTTATGAAATTGAACTGTCTGAATGGCAAAATAAAGTAAATGTGAGAAAAAGTAAAAAAGTCTTTATATTTAGATGTTTTTTTTTGTTTTTTTTGTTTTTTGTTTTTTACTATAGATTGAATTAAAACCACTTAATTTTGCTTCTGAAATGTTGAAATGCTGTTTATATTAGCTGAATAATCACGATTGCCAATTAACCGTATAATCTTGACATCCCTAACATATACTGAATATTTATTAGATATGAAATAATATTTAGAGCACAGATGCACCATAATAGCTTTATCAAATATGAATCATACTTATTTACTTCAGCCACAGGTTGAATCACTTTTAATTTATTGGGGTTAGGCTAATGTTGTTTTTTGTAGCAGCTTTTTAGCCTTTAGTTGTCAGGAAGTATCTGCACATGGAAAGGGGAATGACACTAAACACACTGACCTGAATCAATCTAGTATTATATGCTCTTACCACAATAACCAAAATTATCCTTAAATGTTGGCATTTTGTTCTGGGGTGAGACTAGCGTTCCTTGTTCCAAATGATCAGTTACCAATATTAATCCTCTCTTTACACTGATTGTGAAATAATATATCATCAAAAAATAAACATTTGTTTTATAAAAATGCGGGGGAAATAACAAATAGAGTGCAAAGATTTTTGTCCGGGCGAAAATGCTGTACTTTTAGGGTCCAGGTCCTATTTACATAAATGTCTTAATATCCTGTTTTTATGTATTTATTTATTTGCTTGTCATTTTTCACGCATATAAAAACTATTGAACACAACAGAATGTAAGCATGAAAGTAGGCTTAAGAGCGGAAGAGACAATCTGCACAACTATTTCTATTTAGTTAGCTTTTTGTACAATCAAGGGTTTTTTTTCTCGTGTGACTTGCCTTGTCATGAAGTTTTTGCTGACCATTGTTTCACCAGTGGACCTTGATGTCATACATGATTGAAGGCGGCGGCTCTAACACTCACTCTAAGGCCAAACGCTGGTTGTACCGACACCCTGAGGCCAGCCACATCCTGCTGAAGATGCTCACAGACATCATCGTGGAGTATCTGCTGGGACAGGTGGCGGCCGGCGCGCAGGTAAAAGACAAAAATACATCTGTGTATACATTTGTGTCGATGAAAAAGACAAAACGGATCAAGTAGAACGATAAGATCATTAGTAAATTAGTACAAAAAAATCACTGAGCTTTAAATTCACAGTAAGAAAATGGAGTCATAATAAAACATATTCTCACCTCTCTATTTTAACATCCATTCAGGTAAACTTTTTTTCATTTTTTTTTATTAAAAGTAAAACGGTTTTTAACTCTTTTTTTTTTCTACGTGTACATCAGATCTTTTCACTTATTCGACACGTCCTTTGCTTTATAAAAAAAATAATAATTTAATTTAATTTTTTTCTTACTGCTAGGATTATTTAGAATTGTATTATTTGTTTTATCTTTGTTATTATATTGTAATAAATAAACTACTGGGTCCAAGTAATTTTTCATTGTGGCTAAATCTGAATTCCAAGGCTAAGCTAAAGTAGTTTCAGTATTTCAAATTGAGAAAACAGTTTATGGTTTTGCATTGATGATATATTGTGAATAAAGACATTATAACCTCATGAAGCTTGACTTGGATGTCATGACCTAACCTTTATTAGGTTTTGTATTCATATTCTTCTAGGTTAGAATTATGTGACAAATCATTCTAAGTCTTCATAGTAAATAACGTTGAATTCAGACCAGTCAAAACATTATAATAATAGTTGCATCCCTTTTGTTCAGGCTCTGCAGGTGTTTGAGTCCCACGCAGGTATTCTGGGCCCAGTTCAGTTCAAAGACTTCTCCCTTCCTTACCTCCGAGACATCGCCAAACGAGTAAAAGAAAAACTCAAAGAGACAGGCCAGGATGTTCCCATGGTGAGTTCCTGCACATAAAAACATGCTATTAAAATCAGTACATTGTTATTGTGTTGTTATCATTATTAAATGCGGTGTAGGTACCAGTTCTAGTCTATTTTTGGTGCTTGATCTTCACTATTCTATCTGGAGGCATCATTATCTGGTCTTGTTTGCATGTGCGTTCATTTTGATACAACTAGAGGGCAGCATTGCTCTTAAGGTTAAAGCTCACTTGAGTTCTGCTGCTTTTGTTTCAGATTGTGTTTGCTAAGGACGCTCATTATGGCCTGGAGGATTTGTCCCAGTCTCACTACGAGGTGGTGGGACTGGACTGGACCGTTGACCCACGATCAGCAAGGTAATACGCACTAAGACTAAGAGTGTTACAAAAATATAAGCATTTAATTAACACCTCTTTACCATATTGTTCCCACTGTCTTCCTGAACATTGGCTTATTGGCTTTTTTGGAAGTTTGGAATCTGCTTGATCAAACTTTAACAACAAGCACATTTTTGTTGCAAAAAAATAATCAGCCACAGGGGGCGTAATAAGTCGTTTTTGAGCCAGCCTGAAGCCTTGATGGATGGAGTTGCTTGTAGATGGGTTTCTGATGTAAAATGCAATACCCTTTCAATAGATTTCTTAGTGTTTAGTACATTTTATCCATGTTGTTTTCCTTATTTGGGTTAGTCTGTGTTTATAAATTCATTAGCAATGGTGTTGTCCTATTTTAGACCTATTTTATCCCTAGTTTAGACCTGAAATAATCATTTTATATTTTTTATAGTACTTGGAAAACCAAATTTTTCTTTGGTGGTACTTTGTGAGGACCACTGCCATACACTATTACAGTGAAAGTGCTAAATCTCCCATGATTTCTTTCCAAATACTAAAGAATAATCTTGTGGAAGCTTGTTTGACCATGGTCCGTAGTTAACCATTACTTGTCTGTGTGAATGTGTTTGCTCATCAATTGCATAAGCTGCTGGTTAAATGGTCACTCTTTGTACATTTTTTGTGTTCAGGGAGCGCACAGGAGGGAAGGTCAGCCTCCAGGGAAACATGGACCCCTGCGCTCTGTACGCGCCAAAGGTAAACCAACAACACATCTTATCTAGTCAGCGGGGGTGAAAAATACCACATAGTTTTGGTTACAGTTCCTTCTTTAGTTCATACTACTTTATTATTGGAAGAGATAAAAGTAGATAAGATAACCATTATTTGTCCCACAGTGATGAAAACGGCAAAGTATAAGAGTATAACAGTAGTGTAGCAAAAAGTAACAAAACATAAAAGTAATTTCTTGACCTGATTACCTTTAACACGCTGTAGCAGTAACACTTTTTCGTTGTGTTTCTAGGATCGTATTTCAGAGATTGTTCAGAAGATGTTGGAGGGATTTGGCACCAAAGGTTATATTGCAAACCTGGGCCACGGCCTGTACCCGGACATGGACCCAGAAAACGTGGGCGCTTTTGTAGAGGCTGTGCACAAACAGTCAAAACGGATGATCAAACAGATTTAATAGTCAATAGTCAATTCTCTCCATCACTAAGAATATACAATCATCTGGCTTTTTTTTTTTTACTATCACAACATCTCACCTTTTTAGAATAGTTTAATATTTGTGTCTTATAAATCATAGACGGACAACTGTAAAAACAAACACACAAAAGCTGCCATTTTGGACATGCTTTGATCCAGTTCTCACTATTTGTTCAGTTTCTATGTGGTCAAAATATCTGAAACATCTTTATCTATCATTTTATAGCCTGTTTTATGAGATTAATCCATAATTGCATTAAACACTTAATTTACAGTACATCAATGTATTATTATGTCAAAACCATTATAAATAAATCTGCCCTGCCAAATGCTCAGAATTTTCTTGTGGTTGATCTGATACAACAGGATCAAATGTATATGTTCTAAATGGATAACACAGAATACTGTCCATAAAAATTATTACGAGAGTGAGAAAAACACTCTCACCAGATCAAATCCCGCACTTCAATTATAGATTGAAATAAACCTGTCTCGTGCAGCCTTTTGTTATTGTAAACGGGAAATGGATCTGAAACTACAAATTAAGGCTTTTGATTTTAGCTGCAGACAAATACTATTATCATTTTTAAGAAAAGCATATGTTTTCTTAAAATGAAATGCATTCTTTTAAAACTTTGTCAGTGCTGAGATGATAAATTATAGTTTTTATTTACTTATATGAAATCAGTAATGTTGTTTCCTGTTGTTATGGTAATTTGTCATTCTTGAAGATATACCTAATATTTGTTTTCAAGTGTTTTTAGTGTGAAATTCCCTAACGCTGCAGCAGAAACACTTCTACATCTATTGTGGTTTTAACTACGGCTGCATTGTTGAAATCTTCTCAAGGGGATTTGGCTGGTTTTGTCCCCTAGTTTGAATGTTGTCAATAAACGAAGTGATTGGTCCAGCTGAGGTGCTGGGGGTCATCTGCTTCCCAATCAAAAACTTGGAGAAAACTCAACTGACCAATCACAGCTAAAGAGGGAGGGATTGCGGAGACCCACACTCACAAAACATTCAAAGAGTTTCTCAAAGAACTTTACTTCATTGTCGATTCAAACCTCAGTCACACTACATTTGAAACCACAGCTGCCCTTGGGCACTCTGACAAAGACAAGGCTTCCTATATGGGCCCTGTTACCATAACTATTACACTTTAAGTCGGTGTAATCCCTCATTTGTCCAGGAGTGTTCCAATGTAGAAAAAGCTTCAGTTGCAGTCATCACCCAAAAAAGAGATGACTACAACTGAATCTTTTTCTACAACTACTACACGTTAACATATTCTTGCTGCCAAAATTAGGTCAAAATGAAAGTGTGTCAAGTGTCAGAGGCTCCACTGCAGTATGCATTGTGGTTAGCAGGAATCAAACCGCAGACCTTTTGGTTAGAAGAGTAGCGTCTCTACTAACTTTTATTTTTTATTTGATGTGGACAGAACAGTTACATTGGCTGACACGTGATGCATTGTTTTAAGTGTTATAGCGCACGTGCTAATTTTCAGCACCTGTCCTTTGGGGACTTTTAATGTTAGTCCAGATAGACAGGTTCAACATTCTACACAAGTTGACAGCTACATAAAACAGAAACAGAAACAAGGCACATTTCAAACATGAGAGCAGCTCTGGTTTGACTTTGACCACAGTTTCAGAGTCCTGTTGATTTCAGTCTGTAGTTTTAGACAGTCTAGACTCCTTAAAAGAGAAACTTTTCATCCAACATCCAAAAGATGTTTTAAACTTTGGAACAAGACAATCCGCACTGACAGGGGCTCTGGTGTTTGGTCTGAGAGAGGCCTGATGTCTGATTGTGAGACCAGAAAACAGCTGTGGCACACAATTATTTAAACATTTGAAAATCAGGTTCAAGATACTAACATTTACAAAGTTTTCAAAGGTGAAAAGCTTGTGCTTTTCAATGATTTCACATTGATGTCATCGCATGGGTTTCTTGTCCAGAACCTTCATTGCCTGTTTGTGCAGAGAAATAACTGGGGCCTTTGTTATGGTTATGGTTTTTAAAGGTGCTGTGTGTAACTTCTCTGATGGGGGTTTTCCACCTGCTTGTGTCTGTACTTAGTACTGTACTATAACATACACAGTTCATAATTTTACATTTTGTTCATTATAAACCACAACTTGATCTAAAATGGCTCAGTAATAGAAACTGTAGAACTGATGAGCTCCACCTGCTTCATAGTCATACAGTATATCACCGTAACAAGCTGCTGACTTTCATTTACATTCTGATTTTATTTTTCAAAAGTAGCTCCATGAAATTTTAGACCCCAGCATTACCCCACAACTGTGTAATACAGGGATGTGGGTGGAGATACGGAGTAGGTGAAAACAGGAGTTTTCTGAGCACTTGAGCCAAGAAAGAATTACTCAAACATGCATGACTCTGTTAACTAATTCCTGTTAACTAATCTATCAAGCATTTATTCAATTACAGACGTTTTTATTGCTCAAAAACACCTCAAATCAAGCATTCTGACGGTAAGCGGGGTCGCCTTTCCACTGATGTGACTTATCCCTTGGAGATAATGCCATACCATGCAAAGCAATAACATTTCTGTGGAGACAAGCAGATGGCAGCTCTTCCAACAGAAATGTTACACCTTTAACAAACATAAACAACTATTCATGCAAAAACAATACTATCCATACAATTGTTTATTCTGCTTGCTAATCCAGTCAACGATACGCTGCATGATGAATGTAGGGCTTATACTTCTGAACATCATAACAATCATAACAAATCAAAGGTTTTTCATCAACCTGGATGTCCTACGCATGCTGCTGATTGGTCATTTCAAAACTACATTTCACATGCAGAATCAGTCTTAAACTTGTACTCATCAGCATTATTACTGTAACCATTGCGTACATGCTTACACAGGAGCCTGGAGATCAGTTAATCCTAAATTGTGTTTTTTTGTCCTCTCTGTGTGTGGCAGCTAAGAACGGCCGATAAGCAGATTCCACCAAATCCGGTTGTTGTTGTCAAGGATTCAGGCAAAATTCATAACATCACGTGACCAGAATGGTACACAGGGGTCTATGGGGTTCCCGCAGTCAGTGATCACCATGATGTAAACATTAAAGAAAAGGGAACACAATGTCTGCATGTTTGATTGTTTTTAACGTGTAGGCTTACATGTCAGCTACATGCTTTTAAAATCTTAATGAAACTATAAAATAATATATCTCTTCGGTCTTCAAGATTTCAATTTGCCTTACCTGATACTTGGCAGTCTGACAGGAATACAGGTCTGTGATCTGTGACTGGCTAAGCAAAATGTATTTTTCATCAATCTAGGCCTAAAGTCGAATGTGTTTGTCTGTGAAATTCCTCAAATGTGTGCTCAGCTAACCATGAAATGCAAAATACTGTAGCTGATATACATATTTCGGATACATTTACATGTATTTATATTCCGTCTAATACATAAATAATCTGTTCAAAATACATCATAAGCAAGTTTGCTGTGTGTCTTCAGGCTGGATAAATGTTGCATTAGGAACGGCCTCCAGTCAGTGAAAAATAAGTGATAGATTTAGCCGAGTGGTTCACTGATGGTTGATGGTTCTATCCCAGCTCAGACCAGATTATTTAGGGGGCAAAATTTTGCATCACATCAACCAACATCAAATAGAAATACTAAGGTGAAAAAATGAATTGTAAGGGTTAAAAACACCAGTTACCACAGGAAAAGTACCATAATTTAACATGTCCTCTCACAGATGTGGTGGTCAGAAGTAATACATTGTTCATTATTATTATTCCATAGAAATTGAGAGTAAATTAGAATACAGATAGTTTAAGCAGGGAAAAAAGATCCCATGACAAACTATACAGTGCGTTATAACAGGCTAAACCAAAGTTATGTTGATGGTAAGTGGAGAAATCAGTCCATTCATGTGGTTCTTTTGTGCTCTGAGCGAAGTGCCATAAACACACACAAACACAGGCGCACAATAGCCTTTGTTGTGGGGCCCATTGGGTAAACAGTAGTGATTGTCAACAGGTATAAGACTGAAGAGGCTGCAGTGCCCCTGAGGACCAGCTGTGGCCAAAGTGACAGCAGCGAGCCCACAACAATGAATCTGTGCTCTTTACAAATGGAGATCAATTTCACATGGGCAGCTCGAGAGGCACTGGCAGGAGCAGAAGTGCCTGTGTGTTGTGTTTGGTACATGAACAATCTGTGGCTGAGAAGGACATCCAGAACATGCCACTTTATTATGACAAATAAGCCAATGCACCACTGAATTGTAGATCACTACAAATATGTTGATTTTTTTAAACTACTTTTTAATTAATGGGTTCACATTATTTAGCTTGTCTATGGAGGATTTTTAAAATGGGGCATTTTCCTTTTCATCTCACTTCTTCTTATTGTTCATACAGAATGCATACGTATTTTCACCCAAAGGCACGAATAGATGACATAATACTTAATAAAGTAAGCAATTCATCACAGAATAGGTTAGTCAGTCAGGAAATCAGATCACCCATGTTTTGGCAGCGTGTGGGACTTTCACTTCCTATTACCATGCACAAGGACACAGCAGGTGGATGCGTATTTTTATTATGAATATTTTTTTTTATGGTATTGTTTGGTGTGTATGTGCTTGAAGGAGGTCCAGGCTCAATCTCTCAGCGAATCAGCAGGCCTGAAAATCCAATCTGCCTGGAGAGACAGCAGGCTGTACATCATCTGCCATAGACGGACACTATCAGCGCTTCATCAGTGCCCGCCCACAAGCGCGCACACACACACACACACACACACACACACACACAGGCACAGTATCTCTGACCACATGCATGAATGGACACACACCTCCGCACCATGACAGAGACTGATAGGCGTTATTACCATAGCAGTGCTTATACGGAGGCACAGGGTTTAGTGACAACTCCAATACAAATGCAGCCGCCACTGTCCGTCTTTGCTGGCGTCCTGTCACTGTTTCGCTGTTGATATGGAAATAATATGGCTCAATGTTGATGCTGCATTTGCACGCGCCAATGGAAAGTGCTGGTAAAATAGTCAACTAATGTCTAAACCAACATGTATGCGGATTTAGGTTTCATTCTAGACACAATTCAGTTGATATATTTGTATACTTTATATTTTGAATGCGTGACTATAGTTAATTTTTTTTTTTTTTCAAAGCCTTACATTTTTCAATTGGCATTCCAAGTTTGTCATAATATAATTACACTGAAATTGATTCTCTTCTGTACTTAATTTATATCTGGAAATATTACATGCAGTTTTTTTTTTTTTATCATCTTATAATTTAATAAAACATGAAACAAAATGTACAATACAATGAACATATTCAGATCAGATTATTCCACACTGGAAACTGTAAATCAGATTTGAGAGGTATAGTTGTTCTAATATCTTGTAAATATGGTGAAATGGACAAAGATATGGTCTAGTTCCTGTTTGCTGAGGGGAAGTAAAGAGGTCGGTTAAATCCATAAATATTGCCAGCATGTTTTGACCTTTGCAGAGGACAGATTGCTAAAGCCAGGAAACTAGAGTTCACTTTTTAACTCTGAAGTGGTATGCCACTGCATGAAGCTATGTGACATACATGGGCTTCAATATTTTGCCAGTCTTGCAGAAGTTGTGTTACTTTTGTAAGTAATAATTCAGCTCAGTGTTCGGGGAAACATAAGAGCTATGGTTGTGGCATTGTGGATGGGTGGAGTGAGGTTCAGGACATGTCCCACTGGGAGTCCGTTCCAGGGCTGACTTGGTTAATGCCTTGTTATTGTTTGGGGAAGTGTGGCCACCTCTGCCTTCTGGTCTCATGGATAAGATAAGGAGAGGAGGAAAATGGATGGATGGCATTTAGCTTTGAATTCCAATGAAACAAGATACTTTCACTCAAATAAATATGCACACAATAGTTACAGAAGCAATGTAGTAGTAGTAGTAGTAGTAGTAGTAGTAGTAGTAGTAGTAGTAGTAGTAGTAGTAGTAGTAGTAGTAGTAGTAGTAGTAGTAGTAGTAGTAGTAGTAGTAGTAGTAGTAGTAGTAGTAGTAGTAGTAGTAGGCTACTGTTCAATCAGAATCAAATCAGAATTTTTATTGCCATTGTCAGTGAACAAAATTCACAAACTAAGAACTTTTGTACTAAGATGCAACATATAACAGTGAATAATAATAATAATAATGATAAAATATATATAAACTATGATTAAAAAAGAAAGGCGTGCAAAAATACAATAAAATAGGCTTAAATACAAAATACATGCGATGTACTTTAATTATAATGCCACATCTTTTGAGGAATTCACCCCTCTGCAAAACACCTTTCTTCCACTAAACTGATATCTACTACAGGTATTATCTATTTGAAGCCATAAAGTTATCTGGAATAACAGTTTTTCCCCTTCATACATTGGAAACTCTACCTTAAGTTTGAGTTTGGAAGGAAATTGGGCCTTCAGCAATCACTCCTCTGGCTATCTATCTGGATAATTAATATAAATCTGCTCATTTATCACCAGCCAATCAATCAGGATACAGTGGTGCACGCGCTCACACACTCACACACACACACGTGCACACACACGCAGTTATTCCTGGTGGCCTGATTGTCTGCTCGTATAGGCGCCGCAGGAATCTCTAATGAATAAGAATGAATTGGTGAAGGAGGGATAGAGAGAAATAATTCTGATTAGAGATAAATGAGTAAAAGATTGATGAAACTATATGAGGCTCCTTATGGTTGATTTATCACTAATGCGATAGGAGCTGGGTGGGGGGAGAAGAAGAGATTGAGAGGATTGTGATGGAGAGTTTGGACTGGTGTGAACAAAATGGCGGTTTAATACTTCAGTGGATTTCAAATTGTAGAGAGAAGCGGCTGGGACAATAGGGGGGAAATGAGGTGCGCTAAAATAACACTGTTGTTTGTTTTATGTTTTTGAAAGGTCACAAGAGAAGAAAAAGGGATTTCCTTTTAGGTTGGAGCTTGGTTGACAATTTGTCAGTAGGTTGTTCGATACTAAAACTAGTAGAGTAAACAAAACTAGAATATTACTCTGTAATCACGTAGTTTACAGAATGGCTTCAGAACAAGAATAAGACCAGACATGGTAAAAGTAGAGCTGGGGTACCCAACTTTTTCCTGTCATAATTACTCAATTCTGTTTCCACCCCTGAAAGTGTAATGTAAAAGCTATATTGTGTGTGTGTGTGTGTGTGTGTGTGTGGGTCTGAAAAAGTTGCCCTGAAGTTTTGCTTGTGGAAAAAAAATAATACACGCCAATACGAGTGATGTACCAAATAATCTTTGAGAGCTAGGACTGCGTTAGAAAGGTTTAAATACCTACTTTCTTATTACACTGTTTGACAATGAAGGACCCCAGCTCTACAGAAATAAATGTTGAGTTGAAAATGACATTCTGTTAAAAAGCATATTAGTCATGCATTGTACTTCGTGTCAATATTGAGTTTGAAATTTCAGCATCAACTGTGTAGAAACATTTCAGACTTTAGTTTTTCAAAAGCAATGCACTGCACGCCACACAGAAAGATTAGGCTCCCTAAATATTCATCATACAATCAGATTATACAAGAACATACAATAAATGGGCACTACAGTGGTGATGCAGTTTGGACTTCCACCTCAGGGTGAGAAGGTGGTCCTGGGTTCGACTCCCTGACAGTAGGGGACCTTTCTGTGCGGTTTGTGTGTTCTGCCCGTGCTCCAGTTTCCCCTACCACTAAAAATGTATAATGTCTGGAGCTAGGACTCTCCTGAACAAAAGGTACCAGATCTCAATGGGACTTTTCCAGTTAAATAAAGGTCACTAAAATAGATGAATAAATAAGTGGAGAACATTCCCATGGATTTAAATAAAGAAGCTGCGGGTTTATTTCTTAGGCTGGTCAACTGCAATCTTATCTTTGACATCATTACACTTCCTGTGCTCTTGTTATTGAAGTGGTGAATATTCTGCAACATAATAAAAAAAAAAGTCAGTGTAGCGTGTTTCACACTTTATTCATAGAAAAGCACTGAGATTCCAACACAAATCAATATAAAATGGTAGTAGCGTTACATAAATAGTAATAAATTCTTGCTTTATAGACAGTAGCTCAAGAAGTTGCACAAAAAATAACAAACAAAAAACAAAAAAACAGAACAAGTGTTGATGATACGCTATCATACTTCTGTGGCAACAAATACTGGAAATACCTTTTTTTCATATCAGTAGCACAAAGAGGCAACAAATACTTTTCAATTTTCCCTTAAGTCAGAAAGAAGCAAAACAATCAAACAAAACAGGGAAAACAGCGGGTGAACTAGTGAACAATCTCTACCAGGAAATATCCTACAAATGTCGAGAGAAATCAAATGGAAGAAAGGTGAAGAGGAGAGAGGAGCTTCTTTGTTGCAATGCCGTCAGTCTAAGAGAAAGCATTACAGAAAGGCAGCAAGTATGTTCCCCTTTTTATATAAAACTATTTCTCTAAGTAAACCATCACCGGGCCCAAGTTGTAGATGGAAAAACTAAGCTACAAAAGCAATACAGACTGTAGACTTGGTAAGACGAGGGGAACAAATCGACTAATAGAGGATTTCTTAAAAGCCAAAGTGTTGCTGGCTTACACAAATATATTAAGAATAAAAATGAGGTTCCAACGAAAATATGGGCCGTTAAACATTTCCATAACAACTGGGATTTCCTTTTATCATTTTGTCCCAATGTAGAAGACACTAAAGGCTTTTTGATAAATAAAATGAGCAAATATAAACTTTGTACATTGATCTGTCAGAAAGGCATTTTCCATCATTTTGAGCCTCAATGCTAGCATGCTGGTTCTTGCCTTTGACTGCCCAACGTCATTCTTTATTCATTATTTAGTAGTGGTGTGATCCACTGTATTTGCCATAACGGCACCGTTTTGCTGGCAGCCATTTTGAAGAAGCGGCAATACCGTCCGAGTGGTTTCTGCATAGTCATTTTTTGTTTGTTTTTGTACAATGCTTTCTTCAATTTTCTCAACATGCTTCACTTTTTTTCTTTGTTTAACTACAAAACAGAAATATTTTAGCCAAAAAATGAAAGAAATGTACACTGGAGCACCTGAGTAATGCCTTGAAGTCTTTGCTATTACAAAGAAAAAAATGTTGTCAAACTCCCCCCAAAACAACCCCACTCAAGAAAATAACTCAAGGAAACATTAAAATTAAGAAAAACACATAACATACTCATCATAAATAATTATAACTTTACAATTTTCTGAATTGACACTTTTCATATTTACAATATCTTAAATGCTACTACTTTTTTGTTTCGTTTCTTTAAGTGATGTCCCTGAGAACCGAGTTTGTAGCCTCTTGTCTTTCGTTTGCTCAGTTACTTTCTATCAATCCCCAAAAAAGGCCTGGAGTTGTGACCGACTAGACCCAAGTTTTAACTTTAGGGAATGTAAAACGCACACAATGCTTCTCTATTCAAGACCTCAGTATTTTCCTTTTCCAATGTAAGAAAATGTTGTTTCTTTAGCCGCCTACTCAGTCATACATGTCACCACGCAATCAACAAATAAATGCTAAGCGGGCCGGAGCATACTGAAGAGGTAATTGTGTGAAGTGCTTTAACAATGTTAAGTCCGACAGATTTCAACGGTTTAGTGGCAAGAATCGGCAACTTTTATGTGCCGAGGCATAACTAAATTCACAAGCATTCCCAGGTCAAGTGGCAAAAGGACATTTCTATTTTAAATCACCAGTTAATAGTTATGTATACTGTAACTGTCTGCCCATTTACATACATTTTATGGCTTTAAGTTTTTGATTATTTGTATAACTATAAGCAGACAGTGATGATTGTGTTGGTTTTAGCTAGTCTAAATTAGATCATACAACCGAATGGAGCTCAACAGTTCTGTCCACATCATAGTACATTTCACATTCATTTCCCGCACTTTTGTATAATGTTGTTTGTATAGTTTTTTTGAAGAGTATTTTGGGGGAAAGAAATTTACATTTTACTTCTGAAAATCGAGAGGTGGGCAGGAATGTTGAGCTGGTGAAAAGTGGTGGTAAGGTTTGAGCCAAATAAGCACCAAAAGCAGATTAGTGGCTGTATGATACATAATGAGCTATGTTTGGGGTCATAATATGGTGCGTTTGGAGTAAGAGTGTCACAGACGTTCATGTTTTGGCAGTACAGCAGTGCAGAGGTGTCCGTCGCAGCGGGATGTGGTTATCCCAGTCACAGTTAGGGATGCACTGAGCTTTTTCAGTAACAATACAGTTCCAATACATCAATACTTTGGGTTTAAGTATCTGCCGATGACCGATATTAACCGATACCAGTGTAGGGACTGAAAATGAAATTTCCTTGTCAAAACATAGCTCACTTAATACAAAATTGATTCAATTGTGTTGTGCAACTATTATTTATCCTGCAAGCAACAACTGAACATCTATGTCGGAATAAAAGTTGATTACGAGACGTTCAGAGCCAACTTCAGCCAGTAAATACAAATTGTCTTTACACATCCAATCAAAGACATCGGCTGAAACGATATCATGGAAGCAGATCCAGCTAATTTGTTCGTATCATATCAGTGCATCCCTAGTCACAGTACAAGAGTATTTATATGTGCACATGGAGGAGTGACTGCTCACTGTCAGATGCTGGAGGAGAAGCACTGGCCAGCAGCTACATACGGTATGAGCTATAGGCTAGAGCAGCATGTTTTGAGTGGTGTATCCTGTCCAGTCTAGTCTAAAATGCCCTGAAGAAAACGAGAGGCCATTCTGACATAAGTTAAAGCTGACAAATAATACAGTCGAGGTATGACAGTAACGAGCGTTCACCTCACTGGGCTGCATTTGGAATGACACTTAAAAACCCAGTACAAAGCATTTTCTGGCTCAAAGTAGCAACCCCACCAACAAAATCTTTTGGTTTTTAAATAAACATGTGCCATTTGTCATCACAATCTCCTGCCTTTTGCTGATATTTCAACATGACAAAACTCAAGGGAAATCATGTGTCCTGTTTAACAAACTTCCCCTTTTGTAATCTCACTGAAGTAGAGCAACATACTGCGAACACATCCTGGTTCACATTCAAGAAACATAACAAAACTTATTCAACCAATGGCTCGAAATTAAAAGTAATAAAAATACAGAAATTTGAAAACCTTAAATATTAAAACAAATAAATTTTACTTCCTCACAAATGTTCCTGTTCAGGGTCACTGCGTCAGCCAAAGCGCTCCCTGACAAGCATCATCAGTTTCTTTTTGCCCTTGTAGATTTGTTTAAGGTTGTCTATGAACTGGGCAAACTGAATGTGTCCGTCCTGTGCCAGCAGAAAAGTCTCCCGTGCTTTGCTCAGAAACTCGATGAATTCTCCGTAGTGGCGCGGGCTGATGTGAGTGAGGCGTGAGTGCGTGGTGTTGATGTAGGCAGAGATTGTTGCGTCCAGCAGCTGGCGCAGCGGAGCTTTGTCCGTGGACATCAGCTTCCCAGAGTTCCTTCTCCCGGGAATCCCGGCGAGTCCAGGTGCGGTCATAGTGCACCTCCGCAGGATGTCAGACAGCACTGTGGCGCAGTGCACACTTTTGACCACCAGGGGAATGATGGCCGCTAGCTCATTCTTACCCAGAGAGTGGCTGAGAGCGCAGGCCCACAGCACATCATTAATAGCCGGATGTGTGTCCTGGTTGTACACCAGGTTCAGGTGGGTCATGGCGAGCGAGGCCAGTTTAAAAGACCTCAGCGGGTACCCTCTGTGCTCCATGTAACGGGCAATGGTGAAGAGCTGAGAGTATGTCATTCCTGTGGAGGCGGCGTCGATCACAATCTGATAGGCCGTCTCAAAGGCGATGTGGTCCTTCTCACAGAGGGTCAGAGCCGACAGTGTACAGTTTTGAGGGTCCTTCATGGCACACTGTAAGGCCAGGGCCCGTGCGCAGCTGGCCAGCTCCTCCCTCTGGGGGTAGTCCAGGCTCAGGCGCAGGATGGTGTTGTGGGACATGACTGTTGCTGCTACGATGCTGGTGGCTTCAGTTGGAGTGAAGAGAGTGTACCAGCTCTGCAGAATGCTCACCAAAGCCCGCAAACCTGAAGCAAAGGAAAAGGAACATGTTTAGGTCAAGAAAATACTGCTCTTTTATACAGTATGTGAAGAAAGAATATTAACACTTACCAACTTCAGTGGCACAGGTTACCAACCAACGCACCATCTCCCGTCTTCTCCAGTTCAGAGTGGACAGAGTCATTCTCATCACCTGCATTACATTAGTGTGGTTACATAAGGCTCTTTCTTTCACAGAAATCAAATAATGTAAAGAGTGCAATCCTGCCAAACCAGAAATGACAAAGATAAAAGCTGCTGTCATGAACTGCAATGACAGTCTTAAGTGCCTTTATAGTTAGAGGGGACTAATTGCTGCCCATGCATATTGAAAAGCTAATTTGCCGCTTTACAGAGGAATTTACCGACATTTAAAATGGTGAGGAAAAGCAAACCAGCATTTTGAGGGCTTTTTTGTTGTTTACTGTAAAACCAAAAGGCCTTAATTATAACGTGTTTTTTCAACAAGACCATGCAATGTTTGCACAGTTCATTTGTAGCGAGGCTGTGGAGGTCTGCCAAAATTACATGTTCCAGAAAACAGTTGAGTGCTGACCAATGCCCTGCTGCCGTTTTTTGTGGTAAAATGACTTGAGAAAATTACAGACTCAGATGCATATTTATCCCTCGCTCCATTTCGCCCTCTGTACCTGTAGTCCCAGCTCCAGCGCTACATTCAGCAGCGTGATGTCGGGAGGGTTGTCCGCAGGCGTGGCGATCTTGAAGGCATCCTGGGCCAGTTTGAAGATTAAAGAGGAGGAGTGGATGTTCTTCTGAATGGCTTCAAGCACAGTCCGTAACCTCAGCATGTCGCCTAGAAAAGATAAATAACAAAAAAACAAAAAGGTCCTTTATATTGTGCAGGTTTTAAATATATAAATATACAAATATACAATGCAAATATTGGATATGAAACAAAAATAGCCAGTTGCTATCTGGGAGACCAGTACTGACTTTTTTTCACTGTTTAGGCACAATTTGGATTAGTATTAGTTTAGCCTTGGTTTATTGCATGTTTTGTCTTCATTTAACTATGCAGTTCCCTATTCTACGGGTGGGAAAAGTTTGGGTTAGTAAATAGTGGTTTTGATGTCGTTACC
The DNA here is from genome assembly GCA_015082035.1 of Chaenogobius annularis. Classification (NCBI taxonomy): domain Eukaryota; kingdom Metazoa; phylum Chordata; class Actinopteri; order Gobiiformes; family Gobiidae; genus Chaenogobius; species Chaenogobius annularis. Next base: position 641,066 of record BJKM01000105.1, read on the forward strand.
TTTTGCTGCAGTTAACATCGTGGAGGCCAGCTCGCACTGCTGTGATTCCAGGTGTCCCAGAGTGAACCAGCGTGGATATCTGCTCGGGACGATGGAGATGCCATGATGAGAATGACCGACATCGGAGGCCGCAGACGACTCAAGAACAGGAAGCCTAAAAAACATACATGATTTATACGTCTAATCACATGGTCTTCCGGTCCATTACATGACTATTTTTTGTAAGTTAATGTGCTGCTTTGTGACACTATTTTAGCTAGGCATATGTCTAATGAGTGCTGCTAATGTGAATGAAAAGCTAAGCAGTAATAACCACGTCCAACTTTTCTAACCTTCTAACAGTTTCAATTGATATTGAATTTTAATCATATTGGTTGGTAATTAAAATAAAGTTTATTGCATATTACAAAGAAATTCTATTGGGCTTTGTACCTCATTGCACGTAGAGCCACTTTATATGCCAGCTCTGCGTCATGGGGCAGCAGTGCAGAGAAGAGGTACTTTGCGAATGTGTGCATGGGAACACTCTCCCTGTGGATGACCTCACCAAAGCCACTAAACGGACCAGCTACAGGAAAAGAACATGAAAAAATGTTACAAAGCTCATAATTTTAAGGTTACGGGCCTATATTTAGGGAAAGTAATATGTATTCATACCTTCTAGAAGCTGGACAGCCTGTTTTCTAAGTGTATGAACCAGAAGATCATCAAGATCCAGTTCTTGAAGCTTTGCAACAATCTGCTCCTCATTTCGACAAACCTGAAAACAAGACATTAAAACTTTGAATAGAGAAAACTGAATATACAAAGAGTTTTATTTTTTTATCCGAGATTAGTGAAAGCTTCTATGTAGGAATTCAAAAGCAGCCTCGCCTTGATTAGACTAAAACTAAATCAGACCTTCTACTTGCATTAAAAGCAAAAGCCATGTTAAACTCTTAAGGAGATTAGCATTTACACAAAGAAATGTTTCCATAAGTGATTTTCTGATTGTTTTTCAAAGAGCAGGCAGTGCAATTACAATGACATTTTCTATCCCATTTGCATAACACTTGCGTAATTCCATATACTTTAAATGGCAGCGATAACTGATAAAGCACACAATGAAATTCATATTTAAACATTTCTTTTGTACCTTATCCTGTGCATAAAGGCCTTCGGGCATTATCCTCTGCTGGCCCATTCCCATCAGAGCCACTTCTACGGCGAGGGTCAAGTAAGACTCCCCCGAATCAGGACTGCCCCAAACGGGTACGTGGTTGTAGACTGGTGGTTTGGGGTCACCATCTGAACAAACGCGCACAAAGATTAGATCAGTTTGGAATTCGTAGTGCAATATCCAAGAGTTGAACACATCACACATAATGTTGTAATGAAAAAGATAAATCTGAAGTACTTGTTTGTAATGTTGGCTTTGTTCAAGACACTCTGACTCGACAAATTATAAGTCCTTTATAATTACGACGGGTGTAGTTTCCCTTTTAAAACATACCAATCAAATTAAAATAACATATTGAAATCAAACGACTATCCTCTGACTCTCGTTTGAACTGCTCTTTAAAGGAACAAAGACTGTTTTCAATAACTGGAAAATGTATGGGAAAGGTCTGCTCTGTTTTTAAAATGAGGGCTGGATTTAATATATTAGAAATGTGGCTTGTCTAATCTAAGACGGACGCTTGGCTGACCCAGCGCCTGAAAGCTATAACTGACAACAGATGCTATGGAAGTCTCAGCTGTTGATTGGTGCCCATTTGCTCCGGGCTGCACACCCCTCCCTCTCCACCAATCAGCTTAAATCCCCTCTGAGCAATAGATCCCCGCAACCCTGTGTGCATTTGTGTGAAAGATTTGACTTTTTCTGACATAAACCCCGGGTTGAATTTCTGGTCCAAATGCTCCAAATGCGATGCCTATTGGTCGGTTTAAAATGACTAAAGACAAGTGTGCATTTCCATTGGTTGATGCATGGTCAACAGATGTTCGCAGCTGTCTCCTTGAGGGGGAAAGGCAATAAGACCGGGCCATTTCACATAGAAAACACACTCCGAATAATCATGGCTGCCTTCTCAAATTCCCCAAACAGCACAAGACAATAATTCACTCCATCTCTTGCACGCACACATCAACGAGTGTGCCAGTGGTCAGCATTGTTTGAACTGACAATAGTTCCCTGTAGCCTGGTGACAATAGGAAAAGCCAACCCCTATTCTACTCGTTTGTGGCGGGGCAAAAAAGGCCATAAGCCGTTTCATAAATGCAAATGGCGATGGTGATTCTTTACCCACCACGTACACACATAAACAAGTAAGGCAAGTATGGCGTAAATGAGAAAGCTGAGGTAGTTTATAGCCGTTTTAAGAGACAATGGCTAACATTGCAGTCTGTTGTCTGAGTCATTCTATGCCCATGTTCACCTCTGCTCAGGATTACATGGCATTAGCAGAAGAAGGCTGCGAGGAATTAGATCTTGTGTTTGGTAAATAAGGTCTTTGCTAATGTGTCATGTAATAATTAAGTCGGAGGTGTAGTGGACAGTAGCTTAACCTCAAAAGCGCCTTCACAGAAAAGCAATAGACAAATGTAATGAAGCAGAATCAGAATGGGGTTTACTGCCATTGTAAGTGAACGGAATTCACAAACTAGAAACTCGCTATGGCATTGAAGCAGGATATAATGTAAATATCTACATTTCTTACAATTTTCAATATACCGGGAGTGTACATGGATATGTTAGTTATGTTGGACATGAATGCAGTTATGTTGGACATGAATGCAGTTATGGTGGACATGAATGCAGTTATGGTGGACATGAATGCAATGCATGTGCATATGGTGGACATGAATGCAGTTATGGTGGACATGAATGCTGTCATGGTGGACATGAATGCAGATTTCAAAAAGCTGTAAAAGTAAACTGTTACAGCTAATTTTCTAAACAGTACCTAGTATAGGAACCTGCATCTTTATTGTTGAATGAACAAAAACACTACGGTATATATTTACTCACCAGTGTCCATGCTGTTGTCGTCATCTACCCGACAGGTTTCTGTGAGAGTGATGAACAAACAGCCAATGGGGTCCAGTGGATGGCCCACCCAGCCTTCGAGGTTTGTGGTGGAGGTGACGCCCCTTTGGAGAAGCTCTAAAACAGGATAAACATGTAAGTGACCAAAAAACACATGAGCAAACGAAGTAAGTTAAGGTTAATTTTCCTTACCTTTCTTTTGGTGTTTGTAGATATCCATTTGCCTCGTCTGTTGGAGACGCAGCGTGTTGATGATGGCCACAGCCAATCGCAGAGCTTCCCTGGAGTAACCGTGGGAGCGGAGGGCGTCGACTCGGGCACACGCCGTTGGGACGTGGTCTGTTTCATAAACAGATATAGTTTAGTCACACATACATCAAAGACTTTCTGCACACAGCAATAAATGAGCTGTTCCTCAAACAGCAGACACACACAGAGCTGGTGCACGCGTGCACTGCCACCTCAGCACAATGCCACTGTGTCTGATAGCTGGCTTAAGTTGCACAATCTGACAGATCTTTGCTGGAAGCTGCTTACTGCAGATACTGCTCCTAATATCAGCAGAATTACTAGTGTGTTTTGAGTGGAATTCGACACCGTATACATGTATCTACCTTAACATAATTTATTTATGAAACCTAAAACTAAGCATATACAGTAGTAATACTATGTAGTAAAATCAATCCTGGAGGAAAAGCATAGGAATTGGAATCTTCAGACATGCTAAAATAACACTAGTCCGGATTTCTCTATAAATGCAGAATGAAAACCCTGTTTACCTAGCCAGAGAGGCAGTCCCTGGGGGCTGAACAGCAGGCTCTCGCCCTCCCTCTGGTAGGACGGTGACATGTAGAAGTCACTGCTGATGATCCTCTGCAGATGGCTGTCCTGCCAGTGGAGGTCACACGCCTCGACGGCTCGGCTGAACACCGTCCTTCGCGGTCGGGACAGAGAGTCTGAGACAGGACGAGGGGTTAGATTCCGGCGCTTGATTCACTACTCATGTTTATGGTGATGCTCTCTAATCTCTTTAATTGTCCCTGCGTGTGCACTGACCTTGTGCGAGGTTGCTTTGCGGTAGTGCGTTGGTGATATTCGGGAGCTCGCTGCCGTAGTTACCGTCCTCCAACGGGCACACGTCCATGTCTCCCCATTTCTTGAGCTGCTTCAGCCATCCAGACTTTTCTTCACTTTTGCAGTGAGGGTTTAAAACTACACATACCCACAATGCACCTGGGAAATAAGATAAAATGGTTACAAATAGGATTACGTTTAATCTATTTTCATCTGCAGTGGGCATTTCTGGTAAGTCAGCAATAAAACAACTCCAATACGATCATGTCAAATATGGAAATCTTGTCAGAAACGTCAACTGAGGTCAACTGTAAGATGTCGCTGTGTGTCTGGCAGTGCACTGTGACGGGCTGTCTGCTCCATTGGCCTGTGTCATAATCCCCCTCGCTCACCCAGGAAGTGTTCTTATTGACCTCCTAAATGCCTAGATCGATTGCACAGAAGCAGAGAAGCATTATTGATTTGCAGCCTTTACCATTCTCTCCGAGTAGGGATCTTAAGGAGCGGTTGGGGCAAGAAAAGAGGAGACGCTTGTGTCTGGTTTGACTGAGCGACCAATAGCTTACTTACTGGATAAAGGTTTACCCGACAAGGTGACTGACTGTTAATTTTTGGAGTAACAAAAGAGCGGGCCACTCAATCGTAATCTGGAAAATAAATGCATCTTCCTCATCCAATCCCTCTCTTATTTACCTAGCTCGTCCCAAAGCTGTCTGCACTTGTCCGTCATCCCTGTGCCCTGCTGTCTCCATAGCGACAGACGTGGGTCCGCCATAAACTGCTCTGTTATAAGAGTGAGCATCCGGGCCCCATTTGAGTCTCGCATTCGCAGCATTTCCCGCACCTGGAAGGACACAAGAGAGTTGGTTAAACTAAACATAGGAATGCTTAAACTTCAGTAAGGATGTTTTGAGGTGAAAAAAACCAACAACCTTGGAGAGTCAAGGGATAGGAGATTTAGGATTTGTGAAAAAACAAAATGGACACAAGACCATACAAAGCGTTTTGTGAATGTTTAATTTGAAATATTTAAACAACAATGAGTTTGTCACTGTTATTTATGGAGGTCGATGTTAGGTCTGGTTCCTTTTATTTCTGTGCTCAAATTGTGCAGCAAGGTTTTCATTTTCTATTGGAGCAATTATTTGGCAAATATTTAGGGTGGATGGAGGGCAAATTCAATTTCTTACCATTTACAAGACTGAAGACACCACAAAATGAAAGGCAATTAAAAGAAGCATCTACCCATCTCATAACAACAAACAAACAAAGCCCACTATGTACCTTAGCGAACATGGAGTTGAGCTGTTTGCCGGAGCCATAATATCCTCCTTGCGACAGAAACTGCTTGACCTGCTCCCGGACTTGGTCTTCGTCCAGGTGCCAGCAGTTGTCGTCGTCGATACTGGCGCCTGCTGTTGGGTCTGGGGCACCTGCAAAGAACACGAAAGGAAAGTGAGTTCCATCAAATGCTTTATTAAAATGACACAACCATAGGCATTGGCTCCCTCAGTAATCGGCACGCTTATCGTCGCAACTGTTTGTCTTGTAAGTGACTTGAACTAATAGTTAAGTGAAGCTGTTCGTCTGTATTCAGCAGCAGTAATCATGTGCATAGTAATACAACAGGGAAATGTGTGTTCGCTGAAGGAGAAGAGGAGCAGAGGAGAGGAGGAGGTGGTGGGGGCACCGCTTTGATCTGTCAGGAAGAAAGTTTAAGGAAAGCCCAGAGATGTGTTTCCAACTGGCCGCGAGTAGCAACAACAGCAAACAGGCACATTCCTCCATCAAAGCCACACTCCTGGATCGAATGAACTTCAACCCCCATGATCCCCCTTGTCAAACACAGACGGGAAACACAGTGCGGGGCTTCCTGCACAGACCGGCTGCAGAATGTCAACATTTTAGTGAACGGGAAAGGACAAAGAGGTTTGTTTTGTAAAAAAGATGTCTGTAGTTTCGCGGCTTGCCTCTAAGTGGGCCTCTTTGCTTTCTGTACTTTATCTCGGAGTCTTTTATGTGTCTCCCCGTTTCCCTGACTGTTACTGCTCCGCTCTTATCCGATGTCCCTTCTCGCCGGCAGCTATTTCATCATTGGACTTCTTGTTTTGCCCGTTACTTGGCATAGTTGTGTTGAGAAAAAAGCTATCAAAAACATATGTTACTTTTACTTTGTCCTGGCAATCGGAACTTTTACGTGTAAAGCGAAGATACAGCAAGTGTAAGCTTTTAAGTCTGGCCTGTTGCTACGAAGATATCCCTGCAATGCTCCACACTACCTCAAAACCTTTTAGGATTTTGACTGCAACTCTGTACTTTTCAGACTTTGGCAAGAGGTCTTTTTTCAATGCAAGACTAAAACCCTCACCGTGGACCTGGTTGATCTCAGAGTTGGAGGAGAGGATCTCGTCTGCTAGTTTCTGTGCCGTGGGCAGGACCTCTGTGTGGTGAGCCGTTATCAAATACTGCACCAACTTCTGCAGCTGATCCCGGTTCATCTGGAACAATGTCTCTGAGATGGGTAATCGCAGCTTTACCTAAAACACAACCAGAGGAGAAGATAAAGATATTTCATTGAATATAATTTGTAATTCTATTGTCAAAATAGTAAGAACAGCAACATTGGAATTGTCAATGCATAGTGACAGAAAAGGCTTCAATGAATTACCCCCAACCCAAGGCTCAACTGTGATCGATAAATAAATGTTCCATTCATTTTTCCCATAGGGGTTATGGGAAAAAAAATTATATTAAATGTTTGAAAGCTTGCTCTGGGCTAATCAGCTCAATTTTGGAAACTTTATAAACTGTTAAGTTTCCAAAATATTTTGCAGAAATTCTGGAAATTAATAACTACATAACGGCTTAGTCGTGCCTTCAACTCTAATGTTTGACTTTTTTCTATATCCCTATGGCAAAAAAATCCCCTGAACAAATAGAAAATGCAATTTTTCAAAAACAAGACAATAGACTAGATTGCAACTTGGAGATAAACTTCTAGAAAAAACCCAAATCAGTTGCAAATAAATTGTGTACTTATGTGTATATTACTTAGTGTATTTTACATGGCTAAACATTTGTTAAACAAACGCAGTGGAGTTTTTGTCTACACATTGTTTTTAATATGTCATATGTATGCATTACAGCCTCTTTTCTTGCATTAGGTTGGCAAATCAAATTCAACCTTATTTTATACAAAGTAAAAACTGTGATATTACATACAGAACTACTTAGCTTTGCATTTGTTTACTGCTGACAAAAGGCAAAGGGGTATAAATATTCTAATGGATTCTGCTTAGGTGGTATGCGTTTTCACTTTACAGCATCGAGGGACTGACGCCATGAGAAAACACAATTCATCCAAATTATGCAAGACTGCTGAGGGTTGTTACCTGCTCAGGCTTGCGGATCCTGTACAGTGACAGCGCCACCACGTGGGCGCAGTAGAAAATGTCTTTGTTCCCACATCCACAGGTGACCGAGGTGATCTTACATCTGTCGAAGCTGATGGCCACTTTGTGCATGATCTCTGGCTCTGATGACGTGGCCGGCTCGGTTACGGTGCCGCTCAGATGAAACCCTGAAGAAAAGAGAAACAAGAGAATGGTCAAAAACAGTGATCTCCTTACAACGATCATTAAGGAAATAGATTCTTGATTATTCAACATTTGGGGAGTGATTCTTTTGTTTTAGCGGCGAACACAGACAAAGGAAGCACCAAAGAAACAGCATCTGTGGTAACGTGAGCTGTGCAAACATACAGAGTGAACCTTCAGCACAAAACACACTCCTAATGAGACGTCTCCAACCGGGCGCTGGGCCATCTGATACCCGCCTGCTGTCTCCATGCACTCACTGAAGAAAGGGTGGGAATATTTCCGGTCGCTCCATTATTAAGTAAAAGTGCGTGAATGAGAATCCAGGGTTCAATTACAGAACGTATTGTGGAAAATGCATTTATCCTGATTTAACTTCTGTTTTAATCTTTGTGCTTTTTGGAGAATGTTATGAAGAATAATTAAGTGTTGAATTTCATTTCCGATGTTACAAAAGAATTGAACCTATGGATGATCATAATATTTTGGTTCTTTGTTTGTCTAATAAAGCTTCATCTCAAATTAAATCTGTATCATCATTTGTAGTCATTTCAATTGATCATTCAAGGTATGTAAAATGTATGAAATTGAACTGCCTGTTTGTCTTCTACTTTCTGTGTGCAGTGACTGAATTGTTCCACAGTGCTGCATTAAACGTATCTATCCCCATAGAGACAAGCAGGAGATGCCGCCAGGCCAAGTTACAGGTCATATCTGCGGAGAGACGGCCTGCTCACAAGAAGAATGTATGCGTTTTAAGTTTATTTTTTATTTTTTAATTTTTTAAGAAAAACACCTATTCAACTCCTATAATTTAATAAATGCATGCTGGATAGCTTTAATACCATACTGTGGAACATTCCATGCAAATAACATCTCCATGCTTGTTTTCTTGATCCATTATTGCTTTATATGCAGTGATCACAAATATACACAGAACTAATATAATTTCCCTTTTCTGCAATACTTTAATTAATTGACATGTGCCTTAAACCTTTGGGGCGTAGCTACAAGCCTATTTCAGGAACACAGGGCCCATTTTGGCCTTAACAAGCCACCATTTGGCCAATTGAGCTCGTGAAACTACCTGGACACGTTCCAAATGTAACCCCTTTATGGCCTCGTCTCGTACACACCAGCAATCCAACAGCTGTAGTCTTAGCACTGTTTAATTGCGGGAGATGTAAATGAATTACTAGCCTTTGTTGGCACTACTTTTTCCTACGCTCGGTGTGATGAGGCCGTGACACTTTTGGGACATACTGGCATGTGAACATAAGGCTGGTTGGCCGCACTTCATAAAGCCATTTATTTAACCTTACATGCGAGCTAACCCTAGGAGTGACATTGTATAGGAGCTACTAGGTTAAAAAAGTAGGTTGCGGTAAAGGATGCTATAGGATAAGGAGGGTAAAGAGGACACAGGGAAGAGTATCGGGTCCATCTTGTCGTCTCGCTTTGACAGGTCAATTATTTATGAAACAACAGGTATAGGCCACTATGCAAAGGTTTGGAAAATGCGGTTTAAAAGAGGCGCATACAGAATACTATTTGATTTAGAAGAAAGGATTGGGGGGGTATGATTAAACATATAATTAAAAAGGTTTCATATAAGGGTATAAGGTGATATTCGTGCACTTTATTTTTCAATTCATCAATTTTATACAAAGAAACAATCCCGCACACCGTCTTCCTTGCAAGGTGAGTTTTATATAGGTGAAGAGGCAACGTTTCAGCAACTAGGCCTTCATCGGGCAAAATTGTCGAAAGCTGAATTCAAACTCGCGCCGCTGCGGGCCGCCCCACAGGGCAGACATAGATGCTATCCACTCAAGCACGAGCGGCACTGGACTGAAATTTTGCATTTTAACAGCTTATTTCTTGTGTGCACAAAACAATGGCTACCATACTTAACCGGGTCCAGTTATTAGGACAGGAAACTTCCAAATTGCTCACAAAACAAACAAGAGAGCTTAAAATACACACAGCGTTGGACACAGGCACAGACATGAACAATTACGCTCTGGGGTTTGGGCCAGCATGGTGGAGCAGGCTAATAAGAAATGTGTTAAGCCATCTTCCTGGCAAAAAGGGGAAAAAAAAAAAAATCCTCTCACAATAAGATCACACTCAATCCATTGCTCAAACACACACATGCAGAGATCTAATTAACAGAGCAAAGATAACGAAAGACAGGAGCTTGAACGTGACAGACACTGACCACAAGTCGCCCGCCCACCATCTGAGCACATTTGATACGGCACAGTGAAATATACGCACTTATTAATTTGGTTCAAATGTTGTGCATGTCTTGGTTCCTCGGATCTTTTTTATCAATCAATTGTCACCATTGTTTGTTAAGGTTTCATGTAGAAAAAAAGTATTGAAAACGATCATATTGATTGTCCCTTGGGCAAAATACGCAATTAGATGAGAGATAAAAAGATATATAGCAAAAAAGCATATTCTGGTTAGAAACAAAACAAAAAATTGGAATTCAGACTGTGCACACTAATGAAATGCATTTGCATATTATAATATGTTAGGCTTAAAATCCAAACTGTGCGAATGCTAACATCTGACCTACTGACCCAGTGACCAACATACTGACCCAGCTGAACGCCACCGCTTTGTCTTTTTAAATGACAACACAGCAACATTTTCTGATGAGCGGCAACATAATATATTACTACAAATCTGCTTGTTTCATTGTATTATTTGTGTGATTTTTCTTTCCGTAAATGTATGCTTTGTTTTTGTGAAACTGAGCGACGCCAAGCATGAAATTTCCTTCCTGTAGTGTTACCGCTAGACTAAAATATCAAACTCAATTTACTAAAGAGAAAGCTGGATACCAATTTTAATTTCGCAAAAATAAAACACAATCTTTTTTTCATTTTTTTTCTAACCATGGAACATAATTTTAAAAACTAAAATAATAGTTTTTAAAATATTACCTTGTGGTTGTAGATGCCCTTTCTTTTTATCAGTATGGAATAGTCAAAAGAGTACAGTTTCTATATTAGTTTTAGTATCAATTAGTATCCAAGTTTTTTGACAGCCCTGCTTCAATAAAAAAAAAAAAAAAAAAAAAAAAAAAAAAAAAATGTTTTATAAACGATATTTATTCCGTTTTACAAGTACATGTCTGCCCAGTACAAAGTGCACTCCCTCCAAACGGGGCATCTGACGGTGACAGAGAGTGTAAGGGAGAAGACAGTCTGGTGCATCTGCCATTGAGAGAGAGACATAAAGAGTCCTCCAAAAGTGTTGAAACGTCCCGCTGCGTCCCGCCTGTCGAACCAATTTACTGTCTCCGAGTAAATGTAATATCATAAATGTGTCAAAAGAGGATTTCTAGCTCCTCCGACGGCTCTATAATGGATATACCTGTAGAGCCAATTTGCACTAACCGCAGCTCACCGTAAGACACACCAAATTTGATCTTCTGCCGGTGAAATAATCACAGTGGAAAGCAAAGGTGGCCCAAAAGATTAAGAAGGGAAAAAAGGGTGTGCATGTCATGAAAAGATTGAGCAAACCTGGTTCTCAAATGGTCCCCCAAAGCGGTCTAAATATTGTATTACTCCATTGCCGAGCTTTTTGTTGAATATTACAGGGGACTGTGACATTGCCGAGGATAACATTTTGATAATGATGATAATCTTAAAGTTGCAACAAAATTTTCCAACCATCAGAATTGCAATAAATGCGATGGGGCAACCTGTTATAGCTAGACAAGGATTAGCATTTCCAGAAGTTACTTTTGAGGGCTCAAAAGGGTACGAAAGAAGTCAAAACACCATTATGGCCAACAAAAACCGGCAGGTGGTCATAATGATATGGTGATTTGTATGGATCAACAAACCGCTAAAACGTGTCCACAATACGGTTCCATTTTATTAATCCAAAGCATGTATTGATCTGCTTTGTTTATGTGGAAAACTGTGTTGCCTTTTTGTTTGCTCTGTAAATCAATATTGCTATGATGAAACATTTTATATTTTTTGTTCGACCTTCTGTTTGTGCGGAGCTGAAATGCATTGACACTTGACACTACAAAGACACCCACGAACACAGCGAACCGAGTGACCTTTTCGGAGTCAGCCGTGCTTTTGTTCTTAATGCCACCGAGAGCAGAGAACCCCAAAGACTGCCGAGATATTTACACGAGATAGCTTTAATCCCGGTATACCTCAAAACCTTCAAAACCGTCAGTGCTATAGCCAGAACAGATGAATTATAACAAAGGTGAATTAGCTGCCTGACGAGTGCGCACACTGGGAGTGATGCCAAGTACAATGATCCAGGCGTAATCCATTGATGAAAAAAGAACAACAAAAAAATCTTGGCTTCAAATGTGTGAAAAGTCTTCTTGTACAGGGGCATATTGACAACTTTAATCTAAAATCTGTTTAATTCAACACAACAATGTTATGACCAGGATTATAGCATACATATCAAAACACATAAGCAAAACACAGGCTAAAACATCGTAAGAATGTAAAATCCCACCACAGACTCAAGGAAAAAAATTCAAGGTCCTATTGTCCATATTTCTATTGTAAACACAACCCCATGCGCTCGCTATGTATACACAGTAGTATATCCACTCCTCCTCTCTTATTCTCTGCCATCTGTCACTCGAAGACAACCCCGCCCACACAGAGCTGCCTCAGCCAATCAGGATGCAGACGGCCTCCCCATGCTTACAGGCCATTAACCCCTAATTAGCTGGGGAGCCGGAGACGGGGCTGGGAGCCAAAAAAAACAAAAAAAGATTTCGGATGCACAAACACACGCACGCACGCACACACACACACACACACGCAGACAAAACCATAGTCAAAACCAAAGCTTCTCTGCTCTCCCCAAGTGGTATAATAAAGTCTGTTTGATTTCATTCATCTATGTTGCCCACATGCAACGCCTACACCGCACAACAGCTGCCAAAAAGAGTCCTGCTTTCTTCTACCACCCATAAGGCATCACTGAATCACCTATTTGGTATGGCAATAATTACTGGCTTGGTGATTTGAAAGAGCTGCAGCATATAATTCACACATTTTAATATGCGATTAATCTTATGCAGCGGTCCGCCTTAAAGGACGCTCAAGAAAGGGTCTTATTTAAGAGGTTATTTGTCTTTCATCATCGCTCCAGATATAGTAAGCCCACATTTTTAGTCACCCTTGGATTACCTGCAAAATGCATAGCTATCAACGTTTAAAATTAGGTAAATATTTAAATACCCTTTTCGTCCATATGTCAACAGAATAGCGATTTGTTTGCACTGGAGGGCCACAGCCATCAAACAGGGTTGGAGGAGGGGGGTGGAGGGGGGTCACAGCATCAACCCAATGACCCCACTCTGCTAATAGACTTAACCAGTTTAAGTTGGGGGAGCAGCAGTTAACAATTATGGAGTTGTTGCTATAAATGCCAATTACAAAATGGGACATCGGGTGTGTGTATGACGTAAAAGACAGCTGTGGTCACCCGGCTAAACCCGATGTTGAACAACTAGTATACATTTATTGTCATAGAAATGTTAGAAAACTAAATGGCGGTCATGAAACGGACGTAAATTAATTCACATCAAACATCCAATTTTATATTCTTCATCTTCGTCCAATTTTTTAAGTTCAGTTTCAACATTCATAATGATAATGATTAATTTGGCCAGATCATTCATTATTTCGATATTCAACAAAGAACACCAAACACAACAATTTGCCGTACTTGATATCAACTTTAGAAAATGTGAAAAAGATATTAAAGTCTTCAACTGGTCTACCACGGAAATGCTTTCAATTCTACGTTTTTAACCAATTCTCTCTCCCCGTCTCCTCGATCTGATTTTTACCTTTGATCATGAAAAGCACAAAGTCAGCAAAAGAGAATATTACTTTTTTCTCCCTTCCAAAACCTCTACTATAAGAATTCATCTTCTTCGGCTCCGGCACACCCTGCGATACGTCCCTGGGCCCGTCCCATCTCCCATCTGTCCGGACGGCTTCAAGGTTAACACAGCCCCCTTTTCCACTCATAGACAGGCACCCACATGGCTCGAGTATTCAATCGCCCATCTATCTGTGCAACGACACTGAATCTTCCCCACCCCTGTGTCCATCCAAACACCCCCCTATCCATCATCGGCCCATACATCCTTCACTCCTGCCCTGTTTGCTGATGCGATAACAGCTGATTGATTCATTTGTTTCCCAGCAGCCCCCTCTTTTCTCTCCCTCTCTTCCTCCTTTTCTTTTGCTCTCTCTACCTCTGCATTGAGAGGAGACGCACGTACACACACACACACACACACAAAAAGTCCTTGCTAACCGCCGGGACTCATTTGTCATGATTACACTGAATTGATTCCCTGATTTGGTCCATTCTCCTGTGACGGGGGCAGCACAAAAAGATGGACAGGAAGCAGGGGGAGGGAGGATGTAAGGTTCAAGGAATTATGTCCAAAAATGCTATTTAAAAAAGATATAATACTGTCGGTCACAAGGCCGGGATATGGAAAGGTGCTCTTGTTAACTGTACTTCAAAGTTTGTGGCCAAGAGTCTGAAAAGTGCAGCACAGAAGGGATGATAATGCTTAGAAAAAGTATTTAAATGTTTCCTTAGAGAACAAGTAGATTTCTCACAAACATCTAAAGTGACTTGGAAATGTCTTAGTCACACATATCTCTTTTCTAGCAGGAAAGTGTAGACAAGATGAAAAAAAAGTATTAGAATCAAATGTGATCGCTATAACTGCCCACTTGTAGACTGTAAAACAAGGCAAAATGTCATGCACTTTCACACTGGACTTAAACTAGATTACACTAAAAGGAGGATGAGGTTCAGTATTACACTGGCAAAATCCAGGTAAAGACAGCGCCGTCGATCAATACAATCAGAATGAAGTAGAAACACTTAAGAATAAGATGACCTGCGCTCCTCCACACAGGTATGTCAGAGATAAAAGCTATAATATACTAACAGAGATGGAACAAGGTCCTATGTCCTTTTGTCCAATGCTTTGTGAAATTCAATCAATGTTTTTTCCGATTGAAAGAAAAGTGGTGAAGCCAAAGAAGAGCTAGCGGCAGAGGCATACATTGGACTGTTAAAGGAGAGTCACTTGGTCGATTCAAACCATTGTGATGCACTGCCACACAAGCCTTAAGGTTATGGTGGAAGCAAAACATATACATACACACAGAGACATACACACAGAGACATACACACAAGAACACACAGGAACAGACACACAGAGACAGACACACAGAGACAGACACACAGAGACAGGACACACAGAGACAGACACACACACACACACATATATATATAGACACATATATACACACACACACACACACACATATATAGACACCTATATACACACACATATACATATACACACACACATATATACACACACACACACACACACATATATATATACACACAAACATATATATATATACACACAAAACAATATATATACACACACACATTATATATATATATATAAACATATATATATATATATATATACATACACACACACACATATATATATACATACACACATACATACATACACAGACACACATATATACATACACAGACATACACAGACACACATTATATACATACACAGACAAGCATATATACATATACACAGACACACAATATACTACACAGACATACACAGACAC
Organism: Chaenogobius annularis; assembly: GCA_015082035.1. Classification (NCBI taxonomy): domain Eukaryota; kingdom Metazoa; phylum Chordata; class Actinopteri; order Gobiiformes; family Gobiidae; genus Chaenogobius; species Chaenogobius annularis. Next base: position 656,479 of record BJKM01000105.1, read on the forward strand.
ACATATATACATACACAGACACATATATATACATACACAGACACATATATATACATACATAGACACATATATATACATACATACACAGACACACAAACACATATATATACACACAGACACACAAACACATATATATACACACAGACACACAAACACATATATATACACACAGACACACAAATACATATATATATATATATATATATATATATATGCTTTCCCATACACACTACTAAAAACTCAATAGAGATTGAAAAAGTCTTGTGTTGTCCTTTGCTACCAAGGTGTGACTCAATTTACCCAAGACCATATTAAAGATAAAAAATGTGTTGCTTTTTGTCTCGGGATAGTTGTTTGTTTGGGGTTGTGTGTTGGTATTATTGCGGTGCTGGCCTTGTGTGCCGGCCTTGTGTGCCGGCACTTTACAAAGAGATGAGCGAAAGCAATTTCTGGAGCAGACAGACTTGTGTCACTCCCCGGCAGGTGATAAAGCCTGGGTTTTATTGTCTAGTTTAATAAGAAAAGGCACATTCAAAAGGCAAAAACAAAACTGAAAAAAATATGCACAGCTGCTTCCTGTACTTTGTATGCAAAAGTCTTAATTAGAGCCTAAATGGCATTCGTGTCAGTTCCCACAGAAAGTGAACACCCGTGGTCCAATCACAGATGAATATGTAAATTGCAGACAAACTCTGTGAAGCTATGGCCCGAGGCAATAAGAATTAAACACGCTAAAAGCTTAATTTTATCCCCTTTAGTGGGTAAATTTGCCAACGCTTTGAGAATGCTTTTATGAGGCGTACCTATGATTATTATGTACAGCGGCTCCCTAAAGCAGATACTTCTCTGTCCCTTTAGAAGTGTGTGGGTGCCTGCATTCACCCATGTATCGGTATTGAATGCACATTTCATTCACACACATGGATTTCCTGGTTGTCTTCTTATATTCCAGGCCTGTTGTCCTCGACTCTCCCTCTGCTGCTCTTTTGTCTCGTTCGTTCGCACGTCCCTCGCACTTTGCCCTTTTCCTTAAACCAGTTGTGGCCTTAGCTGTGCTTTTTGTTTAATACGCCGGCATGCGAAAGACACAACCATCTGCCAAACGCATGCAGGCGCTGTCTTAGGACAACAAGAGCGGGCATCACAATGGTCTTTTGGTGTGTGCGTGCATGCGTGTTTATTCTTCAAGCGCAGTCTGCAGACCAAGATAAGTATGCATTTAAGAGGCTTATATTTCATTTCAGGAACTGAAGGAGACAAAATGGCTCCATTCTGAATTGGCACAGACAACACAAGGAACTGTGAGGTGGCAACAAAAAGCCAAAACAAAAAAAGCTTTCTGTGGTGCGTTTGTGAACACACCAACAGAAGAAGCACAAAGTCTAGCACAGACACAAATGAGAGCAAATAGAGAAAAACATCATTAATCAGTGGTTTTGTTTGTTGTAGCTGGTATCTGACAAGAGGAGCCAAATCAATGTCTGGACACAAAAGTAACTTCAAGGACATTTTTGAAGTGCATATTGACCTCACCATGTCAAGAGATGGACAAGATTTCAGAAAACCTCAAAAGGATGTTAGACATTAGTCTCAAACATATGTAACTGAGATGATTAAAAGGACTTTTATCTCAAGGTGGCATCTAAAATAATCATGTGGATGCTGATTGTCTAAAAAGGGCGCTTTCAACACATCACACTATTTACAAATACTTTAGTGCATTTATTCTGCAGGAAGTTGAGTGTAATGTAAAGGTCGTGACATTTCTGCTGATGGTGAGTGCGGCATGTTGGAGTTCAGAAATCTCTCGCTCTGATTGGCCTCCACCCCTACAGAGCCGATCAACCTCTCTTTGCACAACAGTGCATGAAACATGAATAATAAAATATCGCCAAAACAGCTTGTACAACCTGAGAACACACACATGGCTGCAGCAGCCTCACAATGGGAAACCCATTTCACCATTAGCTGAGAGCAATCACAGATATGCATGTGCACATACACACTGAGGCCAGGGACTTCTGGTTGACTTCATCAAGCGCTCATCAAGCCAAGCCACCATATGGGGATGGGGCCCAAAACAGAGGGGAACTGGATTGTTTGACTGAGTATTATGAAGGCCCCCCTCCCTCTAAACAACACAAAGGAAGCATGCATCACCAAATCAGCTTTGTCTTGCATGCATTATGACGCTACTGCCCCATTAAGAAGAGCCCCCCCACCGCATGAGCCTGAAGGTGTGTTGAGCCCAGCTGAAGCACAGCGGTGTTCAAGTCTAGCACAAACCTGCTCTTGATGCATCTTCATCTGTTCACAACATTTCACTGTAAAGTCAATGATGTAAACCACTGCCCACAGCGGAGGAGCCGGCCCATGCCTGTATGACAGCTTGCTGACGTATGCAGACACGGTTTCAGGGGGTACACATTGAATTTTAATCTGGGCGTGACCTGCTTTTTCTTGGCTTCTCCAATGTGCCCTCCCCTATGACAGCTCCACAGATTTGCATGGGGATAGCACCACCCCCTCTAAGACCCAGGCACTAGGCCTCGAGGCTGGGGCCTCGCCTGTCTTTGTTAGCCCACAATGGGTGAAAGGCAACTGGCAAGCAGGCAGCAGCCAGGAGCCTTGTGGTGGTAGCCAGGGGAGAGCAGCTAGTGATGGGGGAGCACTGTGAATATGACAATATGGCACTTGTTAAAACAACGTCTGATGTAAACATTGAAATAACAAAGAAGAGAAGATTCTGACATTTTCAGGTAGAAGCTGCAGGGCTGAATAGGGCTTTGTGGAAGAAGCTCATGGGTACACAGAGCTACAACAGCTTTATATGGGTGCAAGCTGCCTACTCCATTGAATCATCTGTCTAAGCTGGGATCAAGCTCAACAAAGTGAGCATTATTCTCCATTTATATTTATATATTTCAAATGAGAGCATCTGCCGCTGCACTAGACCACACCACGAGCTGCAGCACAACAACTGTAAGACCATATGCAGATCATACCACAAGTAAAGTATTAATCTGGTATTTTGCATGAAACAAATGCAGAAGAGTTTAAAAATAATATCATGCAAATGCCATCTTCTGTGATGATTCGGCCATCTCTTCTTTGTAGTTTGGCCTTGTGCTTTCCACATAAAACATGGTTGTCAAGACACTATTATACCATAAATCACACATACACACAACAATCATCCAACATTCTAGTGGCACAGAGCCGTACAATAATGTCAGCTGTCATAGGCACACAAGGGCAAACGCGTGTGCGTGTGTGTGTGTGTGTGTGTGTGTGTGAGACCTGAACAGAGCCGTGGGAGCAATCATCTGATAATGTCAACTGTCACACACAAACTGAGCACGCATAGACACACATATCAAAGGCAGAACAAAGGAGAAAGGCCTGGTAAACAATGCTCCACAATGCTTTCCGGCACAGACTTGAGTTTACAAAAGAGAAGGTTTCCAATCACTAGACATTCATTCAGTGCTCAGGGGGAGAGAGAGGGACAGAGACCTTTACGACAGGCACCAGGGCGCGCACAATACCAGGCTCACCAATCACTCAGTGCTTCCATTCAGCCGCTCTGTTTCTGTTTGTATGTGATGCACCCTAAAATAGAGCTCCCGCTCTCCCCGATCAATAATATTTTTTGCCAAACCCATTTATTACTCAATTGTTATAAAATTGACAGACATGATGGTGTTTCGCGAGCATTCATTGGCTGTTTTTTCATGACACATAATGCATCCAGGCACTCACAAAAGGATGGATTCATACTGTGCGGTGACACACAGTAATGGCCAGTGGTAAGCATTTGCCCTGCTGCAAACTCACTAATAGAAATATTAAAGATTTCTATGTATGTTATGTTCTCAATATCTCTAATTGACATTACTTGAGAAGTGGGTGGACTTTGAGAAGTATATTTGCAGGTGATTGGTTGAAACACACATTTTATTTAGCCAATAAATCATGATATGGAAAAACTGCAATGAAACAATGCAAGAAAAAGTTGCCAATTTTGAACCTGGCCACCATGTGAAACTTAAACCACACAATCAAAACAACCATTTCCAACCATTGTCCAAAATCCTGTACACGGTGCATGTTTGCTACATGTAATGTGCAAACTCATAAAACTACCGGATGCGTCAAAAGCTACATCTACAATCTTTCCCCAAATTAGCTAGCGTTGAGTTTTGAGGAACCAGTCGTTCCCTACTTCCTGTTACTTCTCCCTGGCACTAGAACTCACTCTTGTGAAACCAGTCCTACAGGGCAAAAACTGTTCAGCATTTTTGCCCGACATGATTATAAAAGTTGATGTCTGCATGAAAGCGTTTTGACTTAACATGAATTGGCATTTGTTTAAAGTCAACAAGAGCTTTTACGACTGAATCAGTTTCACCCTTCATCTGTACAGTGCAAACTATGACCAGTGTTGGGTAAAGTTACTTTTAAAAGTAACTTGTTACGTTACCTCGTTGCTGCCCTGGAAATCTTTTATGTTGACAGATTACCACAAAACAATGCCATACAATAAGCACGTGTAGGCTTGTCCTCAAGCAATGAAAATCATAGCTAAAACAAAATGAGTGGATTGGCAAGAGCACAGAGGCACAACAACAGAACGCGCTTATATTAGGCCTGTAGTTTATTAAAATCAAACTCACCACATCACTGTTACCCTACATTTACTCCTCAGCTACAAAATAGTGGTTACAATGAAGGAGAAGGTGTTTTTCAAAACTTGCATTTGAAAGTTTATTCCTCTTTGGCGTCACTAGTTGCACAATGCGCAAGCTCAAAACTTGCCGAATCAAGTGTTTGGTGCTGCGTCTCTCTCTCTCTCTTTCTGCGACTGGGAAACAAACCTAGCTCTGGGATTGAAGGGGGGGATGAGACCGGCAAAAAGATGATGACCTAAAAAATACTAAAGGAGATACTGATTTGAAAAAATAACTAGTACTAGGTGCACAAAACTAACGCTTTACGTTCCTAGTTACTAAAGTAATTCAGTAATCTTAATGCGTTGCCCTCAACTCTGACCGATTAAATATTGGTAGGTGACTTTAACTTCCTATTCTTAAGTCGTACAATACAAAGAATGTATGCTGATTAACCAAGAGCCCCTTGTAAAATGCATTGGCTTGGACATCATATAATTGAGTGATTTTATTCAATGCGTTCTGATGATTACATTGTACCCTTTTTAAAGCTTGAATGAACAGATGACCACTGTTCACTGTCTGTCATTATCGACCTATGTATCTTTAGATTAAGGGTGCTTACTAATAACTCATTTTTCCATAGGAATGAAAAAGAATGACGTTATCAAGAATGCCTTGAAGTAGCGTGCCAAGTGTTTTTCACTCCCAAAGTGCTGTAGTTGTCTGTCCAACTACCACTCTCAGACAATGAGCATCTGATTATGAAGTGCAGCCCTTGTTTCCATAAAGTGTTAGAACAAGAAAGGCCATCTGAAAGGCACTTCAGCACCAAATTATGTAAATTCAAAAACAGCTTTTTGGACACAGGAAAGCAGCGGGAGGCAGTACTCGGAAACATGTTAGTGGTTTGGAGATGAATATTCATGAAAATACATTTTTAATATATTCCCAGGGTCAGTGCACGAGAAGAAAATCTGAAAGAAAAGGTAAGTTGGAAGATATATCTGACATTCAAAGTAGGTGACAGAATGAAAATCGGGTAGACCAATGTTAGGACTCTAATGAAATTGGAATTCATCAATTAATTAATTAATTAATTAATCAAAGTTCAGTGGAGATTGAGATTCAATGATCTCTCGTCTGGTACTAAAATTTCAAACCATACTTTTATACTTTTGATGCCGCTTGTCAATTATATGGTTGTGGCTTTTTAATTGACATGTTTACGGGCCAAAGCATATGGTTTAGAGCGGAGTTCAAATTTTGGAGGATTTGTACTTTTTTTTGTACTTATTTATCCGTTTTTAATAATACAAAAATAAAATCTAGTTGATAATTGTTAATATAAGGGACAAAGTGAAGTTCTAAAAAGCTAATTCACAGTAATTTGAATTGTCCATTGTCAATACAGGATCTTGTGACAGCTTGAAAGCAGTAAACGCACAAATCCTTAGCAACTGAACAAAACCAGCCTAACTACAGAACTTTACTGGTCAACTCTTTAGACTAACAACAAAGAAAAGAGAGTTGGAGTTAGCACAAGTGAACATTAAGAGCATAATTACATGGTGCAATATTCATTCTCTGATTCTTTCTATTGCTCTCCATTTGTCTGTTGATTGTCACACAAGGTCAGGTCTATGAAACACAAACACATATCCACACACAGGACAACAGGGAGAGGCAGTGAATGGCTCTTTATAACAATGTGTGTCGTAGGTTGAATGCAGAGCGTCGCACAAAACAAAAGTGTGAGAGACAGCCAACTGGCCTGGCACCACTTGGCACAGGACTGGCGCGCTCGTCCTTGGCATGACAATGAAATATCCAGACAGGCGCAAATATGTACAAAGTTTTGGCAAAAACTTCAGGTAACACGCCGCTTTACTAAACAGGGCTACTCCATTCCAATCACAATATTGCTTGATTACCTCAAAAAGGTTTCGAATACATTGTCTAACCTCTATATCTTTGGACGATCATGTTTCCAGATAAAACAACAGGGCATTAAAAAAGTTTGAACCTACTTTAGTTTGAAACATGTTTTATAACTTCTCTGCTAATGTATGGTAAAAATGTTGCCTGGCTTGTAAATGCTCTGCTCTAAATACTGTTATTATCAAGCCGACTTAAGAGTAGAGTAGGCATTGTAATTTTCCAGTAGGCAAACGTCTCAACACCTATACCTGTGACTCATGTCATGTCATTCAATGCACATATCCATGAATCAACACTTAGGAGGATCGTCTTCAGTGAATTCATATTTGGTCAAAATAAACAATGGCCAAAAGCTACAACATCTACAAAGTCTAAGGGCCTACGACTATGTATATGTAATAAATATCTGTGTCACTTTGAGAGGATTGGTGAGCCCATCTCTTCTTTACAAATTGTGAAATCCTGTCTATAGCTTAAGGCTATGTAGTAGAGGTATTGCTTCAATACCACACACCCCACCTCTAAATTTTCTTTGTTGAGACACCATCACCAGCAGGAAAATAAAGACATGACTAATGGGCTGGAGTTAAAAGTTTACATCTAGTTACAGCGTGTCAATTCAATAGCATGTGGAAAGGCTTAGCGGTGCCGCAATTCAGCCCGCAGTAAAACCTTAAAGGATTTGATAGGACCAGGCCGGCGTCAGTAAACGGGAGTGCCTTTGGTTTACTGATTCTCCTGTGAGTGGGGATGTGTGTGGGCAGAGGATGTGTTAAACATGTGCGAAGGGACCCAACGACACTAGTGTGTGGACATAAAGGCGAGCGGGGGGGGTGAGAAGTTTGAAAAGAAATACAAAAAGCAAGAGAGAGAGTGGAGCGAAGAAAAGCCAGGGCCTCCTTACTCAGCAGGAGCCGTCTGCCAGAGCAGGAGTCAGGCAGGGGACCACAGGGACCAGCGTGGACGCGTGCCAAATACAATGACCTGTGAAGCTGCCAGGCCACTAAGTGTGTGTCTGTGTGCAGTTGTGTGCGTGTGTGTGTGCGCGTGTGTGTGTGTGTGTGTGTGTGTGTGCGTGGGGGAATGTGAGTGTGCATTCCTGGAGCCACGCTGCCCGCCTCTCCACAGTTACACTGACAAAATGCAATAGACCCTCTATCAGCAGAGAGAGGGGCGGGGCAGAGGGGGGGAAGAAACACAGGACGAATTAGGAGTCAAAAGGCGACATACAATTATGGCTGAAACGATTAATCAAGTAAATCGAGTGATTTGATTACAATAAAGCTTTTATTTTTATTTTATTGCTTGAAAAAAATTTAAAATGGAGCGCATGGAACTACTTGTGGCACTTGTTTCCCACAGACCTCGTTTCTGCACGTCGCCTGCAGCAACTAAAGCACAACAGAGAGAGCGGCGTATTTTAAACTCACAAGTGTGTCGACAAAGTAGAGTTTTGTTGCGTGAAAGAGCACGGAGGATTGCAAAGGTGAAATAGAAAGTCCACGCCAAGGGGCGAAGACACAAAGGCTGAAGAGAATGACACACGGAGCTAATGCTGAAAAATGACTTGACCTCAGTGAAGAATCATCCGCAGAGTTACAGCACTCAAAACACAAAACAAGGTAAACCAACACTGGCCTCACGTATGTGTAGATGTTTCTTATCTTAAGTGATGTGATTTTTTTAGTTTGGGTTTACAATAGATATTTATAAGAGATTCTGGCAGAAAAAATTCATGCAATGTGTTTTTTTCTTGCCTTTCTAGCAGTGAAATTTCTGTGGAAGGCCAACATGGATCCTTTTAGAAATTAACAAGTAGATGATCTCAAAGAGACTGAAATGCGGCAGATGCACTCATCATGGACATTTGGACTGGTGTGTCTGTCTGGTCTTTCTATACAAGTGAAATAATGCTGGAGACATACCTATGTGAAATTAAGAATAAAATGTGTTATTTCAAGGAGCTCCTTAATTATTATGTGTTTGTTACAATGAACTACACCTGTTATAAAATATAAATATATATATATATATATATATATATATATATATATATATAAATAATATACATATATTTTAAACATTATTTTACAGAATAAAATACTCGATTAATTGAAGAAAATAAATATACAAACAATTGATTATATTCGATCATTGCAGTGACTGTTGCAGTGACACTCATACTGTCTATACACTGCTATTTATCTTCATGAACACTGTGCAAGTTGCCAAAAACCTGGAGACTTTGCCAAGACCTCTCCAAAGGCATTGTTATGGTCTGATCTTGCAGTGCTTACAATGTAGTGCCCAGAACTTTCTCTTGAGCCATGAACCCTGGAAAAACTATACAATAGTGAATAATCAATCAAAGCTACAAATTTGCCATCTCCAAATAGCAAATTCCTTCAACTAGAATATTGAAGTACTGCACTAAGTATCTCCACAGCATATATGCTTTATTAATTAATGTAAACTTCCCTCAACTTTCTGTCCTGACTAAACTTGCTAAAAAGAGGTCTGGATACACTAAAAACTTTCAACAGAAAAAAAAAACCAGAATGTGTAAATAGTGTGTCATATTTGGTCTTAACATTGTGATCTTGGCCCAATCCACAAAGCCCAGCTGTGATCCTGTGCAAGATTTTAAGTGCTACTGGACACAAACCAGACCTTGGAGCCCAAGAATGTAGAGAGTGTTTCTGCGGACGAGCTTTATTTTAGTTGAAAGTAGCACAGGTCCCATCTGGAGAGGACACCAATAGCAACTTCCACTATCCCAAAGTCTTAGGCATACACAGGCCGCTATTGTCTGCTTGAGCCAAGGGGGTTAAAAGGGGCCATCTTCTTCCTGCTGACTCGTGGATGCTCTCTCCCTAATCCTGTTATCTCTGTCCCAATAAGAAATACATTAATAAATAGAGCTCAGACCATGTACTGGCTCATCAGTGGCTGCTGGCAGATTTCACTTGAACAGGGGCTGTCTGGGTGACGTGTGGATACTTTAAACTATTTAAACTGCAAAAGAGAAGGCAAAAAATATGATGATTATTAATAATCTCTATGGATGAGAAAATTGAATTAGAGTTAAATGTAGTGCAGGTTTATGATCAAGTAAGATTTCCCACTTAATTTTAAAGTTTTTAGAAGACAGCTTAAAAAGCATAAAAAAGGACACCACCAACAACAACCACTGGGCACTATGTAACTTGCCAGGGATCCAGAATACACACTCTGGTGGTCACCCCTCCCGCTGATGCGCCTTCATTGGTTATTTATCATTTAGAACAAAATCAAACTTCTCTCACCTCAGATTAACAGCATTTTGTGTTTCGTTCATTGATTCTGCAGAAATCCGCAATGATTTGAATGTAATTTGGCCCTGTGGTGGCATCTGCCCGTTTCCATGACAATGGACAAGTTTAATGCCACACTGAAATATTCCATGCAAAGCAATCCCCATGGAGACAAGTACCTTCCACCAGAAAAGTTACTTAAGACACCTTTAAAGCCATGCAAATGAGAACTATACAAGTTTTATGTACAGTCCTACTTGTAATTGTCTTGTTCGAGTGTTACACCCTGCTAATCTTATGTGCAACAAACATTTGATCTCCCACACAAGAATGCCTATGCTACCTATGTAAAACTAGCCCTGCTGCTCAGATATCTCCTGGCATAGTTCTGATAGAAAAGAGTCCATTGACTGAGTTTCTATAATAGGAAGCCATTGCAGTGATCATTAGTAAGGAATGAATAAGTGCACAATGTAAAAGACTACCAAAGAGGAGCTCTAAGTTTACATGCTCAAGGGCTTAAAGTCTGAATGAGTGTGTGTGACAGGCCGAGACATTGAGATCGTTCCGTTTTTTTCTAGCGTCATAAACACTCCCTACTCTAGGCTTTGAACTCAATAGAAATGTCACAGCGGCCTGCGCACAGGCTAACACACACACATTCAAACCTGATGATAAAGGAAGAGGTCCTTTTAGAGCGAGGACCTGAGGGAGAGAGGGAGACAGATGAAGGGAAACTCCCCCTGAAGTTAGGAGACAGACATGACACAACACAGAGAGGAGCGCTTGGGAGACAGACTACAAAGGAACAGGACAGAGATACCTGCTAACACTATGCAGCTAGCCTGTCCACATATTACACGATTTGTGAAAGTGCGTTCAAGGAATCTTAAGTGTTCTGAAGATGTTTTGCGCAAAGATTATTGGGCATCAATGGTGGGTGGTTGAGGCACAGGACATGTAATACATGGGTCTACAACAACATTGCCATACCTAGATCATTTTGAGAGCGTATTTAATGCAGGAATAAAGCTGGAATTGCTATATGGTTGAAGATTCAAAGCATGTGTAAATCAGGTTAGACTGATCCTCATTTTAAGACTATTAAACTAATCTACACCGTGCCATTACGCAACTTCCCAGAACCGTAATGTAATCCAGTTATTACGAGTTCCTGTGTAAATGTGATCTAGAGAGGATACATGTTGTTATTCATTAAATGGATGTGCTGTTTGTAGTGGGAGAGCGGAACTAGTAATTGCGTGGTTATAAGGTGTGCTTAATCACACAAGAAAAAGAAGAGCACATTTGTGGATTTCATGTAGTTGCCTAGCTTTCCCAAAACTAAAATTCTTGTTGAGCGCCAATTGGGCTGACAACTGGTCCTGGCAGGCCCTCTGTAGCCTAGCATTTATTTCAGAAAAAATTACTCTTTCCTGGCTTTGTGGTATTTGATATCAAATTCATTCAGCAAACCTATCTTTGGCTGACAGCTAATGTCTATAGGTGATTCAATGAGTCACCTGGCAACTAAATACTGAGAGATTCAACACAGCCTACCTGAACTATTACATGCTCCTCACACTGCACCTGCTACACAGCACTATTTTAAGATCAGATTTGAATGGATTTTACTGGTCACTGCTCCAGACACAACAGAAGTCTGGAGCTGGAGTGGATGAACAAGTGAGCACGAGGGTCTGATCATAGTCTATGATTTTCCCACCATAAGACTCTGACAGTGTGCCCCCGGGCCCCAGTGACCACTCGCTTCCAACTGAAATGCTCTTTGTAAGTTAAAAGGTGCGCCAGGCTCACTATAGACCACTGCAACAAAAGCAGTGGTTAAATAGCATGGGAACCCCCTTAGGGGTGTGGGCCAGGGTCAGTCCGTCTGTTCATTGTGTGACTGTAGTCCGAGCTGCTCTTTGGGGAACTGACCACAATATTAGGAATGTATCAAATTGGCCAAGCAAGTGTCCTTTCTATAGCAGCCTCATAAATGGCCAATACTGTCTGAGCTTAGATTGTAACAAACCATACACCTTTGAACCTTTCAACAAGTGCACTGGTTTACCGAAGTGAATCTTTACTACTTATGTGATCATTTTGATGGCAAATTCACTCTGTTGAGCAAAGCCTTCATATGTAAATCTTTTGTCTTTAAATTGCATACAATATACTCCCTTTCAAAAACAAAGCAGCGGACTACAATTTTACTCTTTCATAAGGCCAAAACAGCTGGACTCAAATTGCATGGAATCATTTCTTTCACCAAAAGCCCATCAGCTTTGGAGCAGCCAGCTCAGGTCACTGTAAAATAATCGGCTCTGGGAATAGCTCCAAACAGACTCTGCAATCAGGTGCTCTGTGTAGGCAGCCATACAAGTCTTTCCTGCTATAGACTTTACATACTGGAAATTACAAAGAAGTCTTCTGCTTACTGAGGCAAGTAAAAAACATGGAGGACAAAACGCACATGTCAAGCAGCTCTGCCTCTCAGTGCAGCGTTAAGGAGACTCCAATCACTGCGAATTATCCTGACAAAACCTCTTCAATCACACTGCTACCCCCCACCGCCAGCACACTTGCCTTCACACTTGTTCTCCTGCATCCATGTGCTCTGAAAGGAAGACATGTAAGACCCCTAATGGTAAAATATAATGACTTTAACTGTACCAGATGAAGCATAAGGTGAAGATAAACTGAGACAGCCAATTACACTCTGGATGACCACTCACTCCATCAGCAGTGACAGGCTGAAGAGGAGGGAACATTTAAAAAATATATGGAGATCTGTTTGGTGTTTGAAGCAGATGAGATAAGATTGGATTTAATTGCTTGGTTCAAACACATGGCTTTAATCCCATTGTTACAGTGTGCCGTTTCATCCCACTGATAACACTCCACACTTTGAACGCAGATTTACACACACACATAAAGATTGTGCTTCTGCTGTCGTGGCAGAAAAAGTGCTTAGTGTTCCGCATGCTCCCTTTTTTGAGGCAAAATGTAACTAGGTGGAAATTAGACTTTAAAATCACAAAAGAAACAATGGACTCAACCAGGAAGAACGTAGGCTATTTATACCAAAGTATTTTTAATTTAGAAGGTCAGAGTGGGAAAGTCTCCAATAAGCATTTTCTAAATAAGTAAGTAACTTTTATTTATAATGCCCCTTTAACATAAAAACAGCTCACAAGGTGCTTAGTTACAAGATAAAATGTATGCAAATTGATCAAAAATAGATAAAATGTCAAATAAACAATGTAAAATGCAATGCAAAAACAACACAAACGCACAAGAAATACATTTTTAAAAACAGAGCAATTAAAGCATAGCGAAGGCCTTAACTTAAGTGAGTCTTTAAGTTTGTTTTGAATGACTCGACCTTGACAAGTTCTGCTGCCTATCTGAAAAGTAATTTCCTACTTCAATTTCTACTTCATTGAAGAAGAAAAAGATTGGAAATTCCTTTTGGAAGAATGTTACTGGTTATCTTAAAAAAAAAGAAGAAAAAAAAAAAGAAGAAAAAACCCTTGTTTAGCCTTATTTAGAATCTAGTAAGCTAATGAAACCTTGCACCAAAATTATTAAAATGTTATTGCTGAATGGAAATTTAGTGTGTTTAAGCCTTCAAGATAGAAGGGACTTTTAGAAAAACTTTACTTGAATTGAAAATATTACTGGTTAATCATTATAATTGGTAGGCCATGAGGTTTTTTACAATGTCATGTGTCTGCATCCGCCATCTTTGTTTGGGTGCGAGGCTGGTTCTTGTACGAAGGGGGAGTGTGTGACCAGCTGAAGGCAGGCTGCGGTGACCTACACACTAACGCACGCATCTCCATGTGTGTGTGTGTCTGGAGGGTGAGGGGTCCTGACCGCACTCATTCTCACGCCTGCTGACCACATTAATCACGTTGCATATTGCCAGTGCATGTGTGTGTGGGTATACTTGACTGCTTCCATCAATTCATTCTTCCGTCTGGTCCTACCCCTTTTTCTCGGGGCATCCCCCATCCCCCCACCCACCTCCTCTCCTGAGCTCTACCCCTGGTGTGTGATGGACTGCTGGGAGCCTAATGAGAGCCCTCCTGCCCCTTTGGCTCTTTTTGGTGATTGCAGAGTGTGTGTGAGTGGGGGGATGGTTGAAGCTGAGGTGACAGGTTGGTTATATACCTCTACATTTGAAGCCCTTGTCTTCACACCTCTTTCCCATCTCACACCCAAGCTATGCCCCACTCTTCACGCCAGCCTCCTGCAGCCATCTTGACATTCATTTGCTGTTAAGGGTTCAGCCTAATGGGGTACGGGCGAGTCTGAGACTGGTGAAACCTCCTGAAATCCTTCTAGGAGCAGGTGGAATAATGAGTATTCTCCTCAGGTAAATAGCTATGGATAATATCTACAATAAAACACAGCTATTTCCAAAATGGTTACTGGTGAAAAAATATAAAGATTAATAACAATAAGAAAATGTTGCTGTTACACATAATAGGATGAACCTCAATGTTTCTTGCCCATCAGCCAGCAAAATAAAATTTGCACTGGAGCCACAAGTCTAGTCTAGTCAAATATGTATTTCGGTCTACGATCATCAATTTTGCCAACAACATATCTGCAATGTGATTTTTGCTTCCTGTTATGTTTTATCCAAACACTAAATTATTTTATTTCCATTTCTCTTTTAAGGGTTAAGAAGCAATGTGCAAATATTCACACATCAAATGACTGAAATCCCACCAGCCATACAGGAGGCCACGGCCAATTTGCTAATGCACACTGACAATGTGAATAACTATAATTGGGTACTGGGTCTCTAAGTGATATAATTATTCATAGCTTTGGAGCTAAGTGCTTCCTTTAGAATCTTATCTGTACAATTGGGGTAAAGGGAGTGATTGCGATAAAAGCAGTAGGCGAGCGTGAAAAGTAAAAGGAGTGACCAGATAAAACCGTGCAATGACTTAAGTTCAAATCACTTGTCGAGGTCATTAGTGCTTAAGTATAACTCGAAAACGTAGAAAGCATGTGCTGAAAGGGTGTGGCGCCTGTGAGATCAAAGCTAAACCAAATGTATGGAAATAGTCCCAAATTCGGCTATAATGGCCATCTTGCACACAATAGCCTCCTATGGGCCAGCGATAATGGCACAATTGAGGAAGTGCACGCTGACTGCAACACACAAGCACATGTGTGTATTCAAAAGGCATTGTGAAGTGGGCCCCATATCTGTGATCTGCGACTGTCCACTTCCAGCTGAGATGAGGGCCACAATCAAGCCAAATTTACAGCATTCAAAGGAGAAAGCTCTAAACATCTGCACGAAGATCAAGCAGCATTGAATACAACACAAAGTAAGGAGGGAGAAAGAAAGAAATGAAGATCTGACATTTTTTATTTTTGTGACAATACAAACATTTCAAACATGGTTTTGATCCACAGGAAAAGATACAGGGAAAAATACTCTATACCGATTGTGACAACACTCCCACTATTTAGTAGAATATAACTTTAAAGATGAAATAATAGTTTTCAATACATTTTCTAATACAATAATAATATTGTAATAATATATAATATTTTATATATTAACTTCCAGCCGAAAGTCATTCTCACTCCAATGAAAATGACTTTTGAAAAGGAAGTCAAACGTCTTGATTTTCAAAACTGTCCTGTTTACAAAAACGTACAAAAAGAGGAGATTAAAACATGAAAACTTCTAAACTTCTAAATAGCAGAGCGTGATATTTCTGCACTGGGGGTCATGTCACATTTGACACTTTAACGTTAACTTATACATTTAAAGACATTTCTGTCTGTGTCTGGGTGAGTTTCCTCCAGGCAATAGGGTTTCCATTAACCCAAAACATGTGCAATAGGCAATCCTCCAGCTAAGATGGTCCTGACCAAACCAAACTCAGGATGGGTCAAATGCTGGAATTTCAGTATCCCTACGGTAGATCTCATACAATATTTTACTTTTTTTGGCAATTTGACAAATGATACAAACATGTACCGGTAACTGCAAATTACATAACACAACCAAAACACGTTTATGTATGGGAAAGCTATGGCAAATGCACTGGCGTCTTTGCTTGATGTTTTCGGATATAATATTTTGTTACGTTATACCATTTCTTGAGATCACTAATCTAATAAATCTGCCAGCTCGAGGAGTTGTCTCTTAAATTGCAAACAGACAAAGACTAAGGGAGGGAGCAAAGCTGAACATTCACGTCAAAGCTAATTAAATGCTTCTAAGTTGAATGTTTGGGGAAATGTACTCATTCTCTTTTATGCCAAAAGTCAGAGGAGGAGATCAATGCCATGCTAAATGAAGCTAGAAGCTGCAGGCAATTAGCTTAGCCTAAAGAGAGCCTGTCTGCGCACTGGGACATCTCCACCCACGGTCTTCAACTAAGTCTAAGCTACATTATCATCATCGCTTGATTCAAGAACTGCCTCAAACTCTAAAAGGGTTCGCAAAACGCCTCTAGCTGATGAAAATAGGAGACACACCTTGGACAAATGCAATGCTCGAATGAGTTCTATCCAACCATCAAGTAATCAATAGCGCTGCGGAATAGGGCGTTTTTTCAACTTGTTTGAAACGGAGAAAGGCAAAATGGGTTTAGACATCACAAACATGTTTTAATGTAGTTTTATTGGATTAAATTATGAGGCAGATGGTTGGGGTCAGAAGCAGTTTACTTTAGCAAAAATAATGCCAAAAGTTGCAGAGGAATGACAAAACATGTTTTTAATTAGACACAGATGATTTCATCATTCAAATATTTCCTAAAGGAATTTTCACTCTCACACTTTCAGTCTCAAAAATACAACTATTATGTAGGTCCTTTACCTAGTAAAAACACAAGCTTCTGACACAGAAATTGTGCAAATTTTGAGGATTTTGTCTTTCTTTATGGAACAATGCTACCTACCACCCCCACTTCTCCAGTCATCCTGGGTTTCCCCACTGTTCAACGCCACAGGCACAGCTTTTATTTAAAATGCAAACATGTCACTTAATCCCCTGTGGGATAGGTTATTTGATTATATTGCATAAAGAAAATAGTTTGGGGAGTTGCGAGGCAAACTATCCACGCTAAAGGCAGATTTGTGTGCATTATGCATTACAAATACACATTGTCCCCAACATTTGTTAGGCAATAGCTGTCAAATGAGTGGACTCAAAAGCTAGGGTGCAAAGGGTGCAAAGCTGGACATACGACATTTTGGGAAGAAATGCACAATGGCCAAATGCTGCACAACAATAAAAAAAACAAAAAAAAAACAGGTGTAGAAGTGTGCAATAACAGGCAGCATAACATAAGCAAACAGCATGAAAAGCCATACAAAGACAAGACCACCGTTGTTATTGTGGTTGTACACCTATGCCTGTGGTTGAAAATGGAGAGAAACAAACAGAATGAAGGCTGTAAAATGGGAACGTAATGACGCATCCATACCCTTCTAACACCAATTGGAGATGGGGCCATGTTGTTTATGGGCAGTGCTGCTAATGCTAAGCAAATAGCATTTTTCCCTTGCAGTGCTAAACAAGTCTTGGTGGAAATTGCAAACCACAACACCTTAGGCCAAACAGGAGGCAGTGTAGAAGATAAAATTAAATTTAGTCATTGAGATTTTTTTAAGCAATGGCTGGCCTTTATACAGCAAAACATTGTCTGGCTAAGGTCACTTCAAATGGATTAAGGGGCTTTCCCATTGGTTCTGCTTTGTGTCTCAAATGTACAGATGTTCCCCTCCATCAGCAGCCTTCAAACAAGCGCTTCTGATGAATATATTTATATAATCAGTCTCTTATATACATGTGTACAGGTGTTACCCGCTTTGATGAATGCAACAACAGAGCAACCCTAGTGTCCTCATCCCTCACAAGAGAGCCAAGAGTGTAGGCTTGATTTGTTTTACCAATTTCCTTTTCAACCGTAGGGGTGGGAACTCATTGGGCTGATTGGGTGTTTATGTGGGAGACAAGTGTAGTGTTCCAGAATATGAAAAACAAGACAAGTCCATAAAAGGTTTAAATACAAGCCGAACAAACATCTTGGCATAATATATTGTTATTCGGTTAATTGATAATCGTGATTATTCAGGTTACAATATAATCGTAAAAACTACAACAAAACAATCCTGTCAATATAAGAAGCAAAATAAAATGTTAATTCAATCTGTAGTCCAAAAAATACACATTCACGTCACTCAGAAAGCTTGTCTAGACTTGAAGGATAGTAACAAGTTAGGCAATGTGAATGAAAGAAAATTAAATATTTTATAGTCATGTTCTCAGTAACCGTGAATAATCAAATTGTGTAAATTTCCCCCCCCCTAATAATTGTAGTACAAAAATATAATATCATGTCATCCATAGTCATGATCTACGGTAGTTGATTTAGTGCTGGGTTTAATTCTAGTTTAGTCCAAAATTTGATGCATGTTTGTACAAACATAAACGCAGCCCCAAGTTAATACAGTTACTAAGAACAGAAATGAATCACCTGAAATATGTAGCTTCAGCCCATTTCTAGTTTTATACTTTGATTACGTCAAAATCTAGACCAGGTTTAGTCTTTAGTAAATTTGGCTATAGCTTTTACTACGTAAATCTGCACTGTTAATATTGCATTTGTCACAATTTTCACATTGCAAGTTCTTCTAATATCTATCTAAATTAGAAACAGAAGACCGGAATAGTAAGCCGTTAGTCTATTAGTCATGGCTGCCGAGAAGCGTGAGCCAACCAACATCCTCAGAAGTCTTGGAAACGACGCAAAAGAGGTGTCGCCGAAAACCGTCTTGCCTTCGTCACTCCTCAGCGGACCCATAACACCAGCCACCCCCGGCTCACCCCTCCCGATGCACACTTCCTCAAACGGGCCGGGAACTGCATTAACTTTCCAGATGAGTATATGGGACTGGGGAAAAGGAAATCTATCCAAGATCCTACAGACAGAATATGATTAAAGACCGAGTCATCTTGTACTGATGCAAGTTACAGAAACAGAGACGTGCGAAACACATTAAAGAACATGAAAGCAAAGCGCGGTGCGGAAGATACAAAAAAGAAGTTGAGGTGTACAAAAAAAGACAGGGCAGAGAGATGGACAGGAAGATGAAAAGTGAAATGTGTGATGAGTCTTTCAGTCTTGGGACCAGAGCGTGTGGAGAAGATGAGGCAAGATGAGCTTCTCCTGACTATTGAGAAAGTGAAGAGCGAGTGTATAACCAGAGAGACAGCTTTTCAACAACATGGAACTCTACTAATATATAGTGCGAGATAAGATTGTGCACAAATGTCTAGAATGATATTAGTGTTTACATTGAATAAACAAATACATTTGGGTTATGATTTGCTGATGATTGGCACCCTTTGAGAAACTACAGTTACAAAAAGTAGCGCTACAAAGACAAAAAAAATATATATATTATTTTATTTCTTTTTTATGCAATGACACAATCTATTTATTATATATCATGTCAAAATCTCATCATGTCTTATCCTCATGGACCCAATCTTCGGTCTCTTCTTGTGGGAATTGTGTCTCGTCCCTATTCACCCCTATTCATAATGTAAATGGGCCAAGAAACTCTAAAACAAGACAATCTACTGGAATAATCTGAAATACAGTATCACCTTCTGTATATTTATATGTTTTTGTCTATTTATATTGTATTTTTTATGCTTTAAAAAAAAAAATTGTGCTTACACTTATTACTTACTACAATGTCCAGTATTACTATTTAATTCATTTCAATTAGAGAAGAAAAAAAATAAAAATAATAATAATACCGTATTTTCCGGACTTTTAGCCGCTCCCCTATATAAGCCGCATTTGCTCTATTTTTAAAAAAACGATAATAAAACAATACATAGGCCGCACCTTTTGTATAGGCCGCAGAACTCTTTCCTTGACTTTTGGCATCGCATGAGCTCGTCCCGCTGTCCCCAGCGTCTCACCGTACATTCATTGATGTTAAGCTTGCGTGCAGCCGCGCGGTTTCCTAGCAAGATCGATGGCCTTCAGCTTAAAACTTGCTTCGTACGAACTTCTTCGTTTGGGTTCCATAATGAGTCGGCAAGAATTTGAAAATAATTTATAGTTGGTAATTTGTCGTCCGTGTTCTATTTGCTAGCTGAATAAAAAAGCAACATCTGCTTCTTTGCTTAACTTTTCTGTAGTTTTGATTCCAATTCCGGTTAGTTCGCCCCTAGCGGTGAAAGAAAAAAACCACAGAAAAGCCGCAACCTCTAAATAAGCCGCATGGCTCAAAACATCTGACAAAAGTAGCGGCTTATAGCCCGCAAAATAAGGTAATAATAATAATAATAATATATTCTACAAGGAAGTGACGCATGATGTAATTATGGCTCCTCCCTCCTAGAAAATAACATATCAATCAACAAGCTTTATAACTAATCATTACATTCACAGAGACTTGACATGCCTAAAGACAAACATGAGCATGAATGAGCTTGAAGATGTAACAAAGTGTGATGATGGGATCTAGTTAGTCATACAAACCACTACTGAAACTCTATGCATACAAGTGTATTAGCAGGTTCTAGCTAGCATGAAGTTAATCATGTTCATTGACAAAGTGGACCACTATCAAGCAGTGAAATATGATGTTGGTAGAAGTTAGGCTCCAGTGTAATTATGCACGTTTCTTTGCACTATGGATGCAACGATAAATAGCTAGTCAAGTATTAAAAACATTGTTGAATATTTTAACAACAGTTAATATCTGGACTCTAATACACATTTTATAACCAAAATGGCGGCATTATTAGCTCAAAATGTCATCAAAAGAACAAACAATTTGTGATTGTTTACTTTATTTGTCACTATAATCCACCTAGAATCGTTTAGTTAGTTGAAATGTAGTAAAAAATCTCTATGTACAATGGAAATAATAGATAAAAACAACTCAAATATCTGGTAGTTGCAGCTCCACTTTCATTTTGGAACCAGCAATTACATATTTTATGGTGGATCTGTTCATTACAGGAGCTTTGTCCCCTTGACGTAAAGTTTTGGATTGAATAGTAGAAAGACATGTCACCCTTGAGTTCGCTATAATCCTGTTCAACTTCACTGCCACACTGTGTCAGAGTCACCACTGCCTCCAAAAGGCGTCAGGGACCCTTTACCATTTTATGTAATGTTGCAGAGACATCACACATACACACGTATCACTAAAACCCTACGATCTACCCCCCTTTCTGTGAACAAGAGGTTTTTCTACAGCTGGGTAACAAAGCATGACCCAATAATCCTAAAGCCTGACTCAAAGCTAAAGGAGCCTCCTTCCCCATGCCTAGACTTATATCCCTTCCTCCCGCTCTCTGAGGACTTTATAAGACGTGGGCAAAGGGGGGTTAACTAACACAAATATGCTTAGCTGTGATTATTCCAATTAAGAGTAGGAGCCAGGAGAACATTATTATCAACACAAGAGGTTTGGGGTCACAAGGAAGACAATAACTGACATTCTCAACGTATGGACCATGTCCTATATATGACCCTTCAAATAATCTGCAGAGTGAGCACATCAAAGTGTAGACTAGATCCAATCCCCTCCTTTGGGTTTGAGTCTAGTTTGCTCTAGATATAGGTCAAGGCTAATAAAATATCAAGCTATTGTAGGCCTTTGTTGTAAACTCTTGTACTGGCCGGACTATTGCTAAGGGTTTTCATTTTAGCAGGTGAACATCTCTTATTCGTCAACTCGCTGTGACTTGGACACAAAGCATTTCCTGACGTGCACATTAGTGAATCACAGTTAGGCCACTTTTTAATTGCTTAAGACTGAGAGAGAAAAAAGTACCGGTAATTGTTATTGACCAGAGAAAAGATAAAAGGATACAAGAACTGGTCTCCTGTTATGACTGGAGACAGGAAAGTGATGTACGTTCTTGTTTTGTTTAAGATGAAACGCCCAACTCAAACGCCCAAAATGCATCAAAAAAATCAATGCCGTGTGCTGCTAACCTCCAATTACTTCAACAAAAGCTTGAAAGGTTATTAACAATAATTACTGATAGAAAACTAGATGTATTTGATTGTATAATTGTAGGAATGCATTGTGGAGCTAAACTATTGAGATGCCATGCTTGAAACCATGCATCATCAGCATGCGTGTGTCAGCATGCTGCCTTGTCTTCTCAGCCAGGTCCTATTACAAGCTACATGGGCCATCTCACTTTCCTAAAAAACAAGTGGCGATTATATTTTGTCATGTCAGCTAAACGCAAACTTCTACAGGTTTGCAAAACTATATTTGGTAGTAGTACGAAGAGTAAACGTGAAAGACAATGTTTCTGTCTGTTATATAGTAAGTGGCTCTGGGTTTTAATGAGGTGAAGAATATCCCAAATCTGATCTGAGGAGTTCCATTCAGCTCAGGTTTTGTTGACAGAAAGACAAAACCTTGTGAGTGCCTGACTGTTATGGTCGACCTTGAGGGGAGATTGGAACGGTTTACAGGTACGGCAGGGTAAGACTGGAGTGTTTGCTTTCAGACTTTCAGACGGTTGCCAAAAGTTGTTGACTTATTACACAAATGCATGTAATGATTTATTAAAACAGTAACACAATTTACAAAATGCTGCAGCTCTACTGTTTAGCACAGATACTGGTCTTTCACGATCATTATGAATAATCACAATTCCAATTATTTATAGTGCACTTACAGTATATAGCCTTGGTTTAGGAGTTCAGTTAACTTGTAACTACCAAAAAACCATCAGCAACTAAATGTATTCAAAATTCAAACATTATCACTCGTTGGGAAAACAGTGGTCCAAACTCGAACTATTTCCAACAAAATCCTGTCAGACAGAAATCTAGTTCCACAAACTTGACAAACTTACAAGTTGTGGAGAGACACTTCCAAAAATGCACTAATATTTCTCCGTTTCATTTAGTTTGGAGGCTGGATCAATGAGCAGCTATAGGATGCAATTAGACCCAGCAGAAAAGGCACTAGCCACCAGTTTTCAGCTATTCCCCAGATACCTTGGAGCAACGTGAAACCCCCTAGACAAGCTCCAGTGGTTCTTGCTACCATCTGGTCTTAGAAAAATCCTCGCGGTGATGCCATAAAGAGCTGCTTTTTGCCCAACCATTGGCTTCATCCCATCAATTTCCCCTGGTGCCTGCGCTCGTTCTGTGGCCGTGGGTGCGAAGCTAATGAGAGTGCGTGGAAGAGATGGGGAGCTCTGCGGAATGGCCCTTTGTTTAGAAACAGACCCTTCGCTGCAGATCTGGAAATGCGAGACGCGTATCGATCATTTGAACTCAAAAGCTTTTTGAGGCAAAGGCTTCCAACCAATGCAACAAAACAAATACATTTAAGTTTCTGCACGGGAAAATATGTAAACTTCAAGAGACAACCGTAACATAAACAAGAACAAGCGTGTATTCTCCACGCTGGTGGCGACTGCGCTCTTTGTCCGGTCTGACCAGTTCAACAGCAGCAAATAAACAAAACGCACTGGAAGGATTTGGGGGGGATTAATGTTGGATTAATCATAATAAGAGACCCAATAACCGCCTTTGTCCGTCGCCTAAGCTCAAGCAGAGCTGAGAAAACGACTTTTCCAACCGGGAACGCGCACAAACAGTCTGCTCCGACGCTACATCACAGGGTCCTATTGTATCCGCGTCTGTCAGCCTGCCTCCTCTGCGCCTCCCCCTGCTCCTCTTCGGACTTCAGACGGAGCCCGTAGAGCATATCGTACCCAAAACACATGACCCGGCACAGAGTACCGTCATCGAGGCGCACGGGTCTGTGAAGCGCCCGAGCAAAAGGCACCAGGCAGAAACAGGCACAATAGAAGCCCTTTAATATTTAAACAGCAGCTGGGTGACTGCGCTAGCGAGGCATAAACTGCACTTCTCCTTTTGAAAAGTCGATTTGAGCTAAAAAATGATGAAATGTTCCATTGGAAAGCTGGTTTACTAAGGGCGTAAAATGTGCGCGTATCTGTCGCCAAGGCAGACGCTTCGCATACTTTCCACCACGGCAAGGAAAACTTCAATCAATCATTCCCAGTCAAGGGTCCACAGCAGCGGAGACTCAACATTCCGCGGTGTTAAAGCCCAAAAAGCACTCTTCAAACACTGCTTATCGCACTTACCAACTTGTAAAACGTTTTCCACACAGCCTGTCTCAAGTAGCCTGATACCGCGGCGGAAAGGCAGTCCGTCTCCGGTTCCCACCGACCCAGCAGTCCCCGTGGAGGCTGTTGTGCCCGGGGTAGATCCTCCACCAGCTCCGGGAGCTGTAGCCACGGAAGCCGTAGTCCCAGTTCCGCTCGGAGCCGTTGAAGAGCCCTCTTCTCCGGCGACTCGGCACTGAAACGAAGAGTACATGCATATCTCCTTCTCGTTCCGGGGAAAAGACCAGTAGACTATGCGGCGCTGTACGGGCTCCGGGATCCGTTCAAAGCGCTCCTCTACTCTTTCAAAGGCCCACTTCTCCGCTACTGCCTTCGCGGCGCAGTCCAGCAGAGACTCCGGGGAGCGATACCTGGAGCTCGGTAAGCCACTGCCGTGACCCGACCCGGGCCCGGGACCTCGGGGAGCTGGGCGCAGACAGGGGCGCTTGCTGGCCGGCGGCGAGGAGAGGAGGGGATGGGGCTGTTCTCGGCGTCCTTCCGCCATGGCGAGCAGTTCAACACTGGCGAGACAGACGCTGTGCGGACTGAGCAGCGGCAGGAAGCAGACGCACACACAAACTTGCACACACGCACAGACACCACGCTTCACAGCACACAACTCATCAGCAGCACACATCCGGCCATGCCCTTCGAAATAAGGGAAAACGCATTCTCGTGTCAACAGAACACACATTGACACAACCCAGTCTTGTCAATCCTAAATCAGTGTTTATCGTTGATGTAGTTATTTGTCAGAATGCCTAGTATTTGAGACTGGGCTTCTTTCTGTGTATATTTTAATTATGCTTGTTGTAGTTTATGTGGAAGGCATTTACATTAAACATCTCATGAGTCTCCAAACACTAATAATATATGCAGGGGCGTAACATCAGCCAGTTCGGTTCATATTGACAGTGCAGCTGCCCTCGGGCCCCAGGCGCTGAGGGGCCGTGATCCCCTCAAAGGTAATTGTGTTTTCTATGTTATGATGCCCATATTAAGAATACAACATTGCTTGCATTGACACTGCTGCTCACACGATGGATGGCCAATTTGTTACAAATTGTTCTCTGTCATGGTTTAACCAATATGTAAAACTGCATAATAGGGATATACATTTGACTGACTATTGTTCAAGTGCCTAAGCATGTGCTTGTTTGCACGTAATCTTTTTAATACACAATTTATAAAGAAATTATAAACAAATTAAGCTTAGGAGGCTACGCTGTAAGAAAAAAAGTGACACTAGATGGGTGAACAGTTTTGGCTGGTTGATATAGGCCTCTCTAGCGATAAATAAAGTGCTCGTGGATGGCCAAGAATCCTCTGGTCTCCAAGATGAGAAAACTTATTTGCACAACAGAGATAGAAAACGATTTCACTACACTACTTTCCTGTTTTACGGGGAAAAAATCCACCAAGCTAACATTCAGATTTCAAACGGAATTTTCAGAAGCCCATAATGTGGTTTTATTTTAAAACTGTATTGAATGAGCTTGGACTTTTTTGTAATCATCAGACTTATGAATTGCCCTCACTCCATCAGGGCACCCTACATCTCTTATTGTGTTAGTGGAGTGCCCTGTACTTCCTGTGTGTTGCATTTGACTCGATGGCCTGTGCAGAAGGAAGAGAGAGAGGCAGAGGGGGCTGTGCAGTCTGATTGATAGCTGCTGGAGGATGTTACACGTCACTGAACCTCACAATAACAAAACACTCCTCTCTCTCATCAGCATGGCATGTGAGCCTTGGATCAGCTCAACCACTCATGACACTTTGCAGACTCAATCAAAACCAGAACTGGACATTTTTAAACGAGCACTGCTGGCACTCACCTTCAAATCTATTCTGATATTTTATTCAATTTGGCAACAAAAATACAACAGCGTATATACCGTAATTAAGCATCATGCCATCTAATGCTATTCACTGTCTATGCACTTCAAAGCAATGAAAACACAACACTATCCTGCAGATTGTCTTTGAAACAACAAAGTCTCCCTCCCTTGCTCATTTTACATAGGCGTTGATAATGATCCCTGCTTTCCCTAAGACATAACAATACACCAGTGTCCTGCAAATGTAATTTACACCATTATGTGCCTTTTACATAACAATTACCACAAAAGAGCAAATAAACATCTTTTCAAAGAACCATGCCACACCACAAGCTTTTCCCTCCACCAAAGACATGTTGAATTTTATATATTTACTTTTTGTTGCAGTTGTAGAGGGACAATACCAGACTAATTCATCTGGGTTAAAGTATTTGTGTGTGTGCGAGAGCTGTTTTGCATGCTGACATATTGGTGTGAATGAGATAGCTCACTAGTGTCAGACGGCCAAACTGCAGTGGGCCCTCACAAGACCTGACATGTTATGTACCTGTCTTTAGACCTAATCCTTCTTTGTTCAGCAATAATGTTTATTTTTAGTGATAAGCTTAAGATAAATTATCAGTATGAGCACAATTTCCAAAGAATCCGTCCCATCTATCACAGTACTGTAAATAATTCAAGGCAAAACTAAAGGCTGCTCATAGTGATATACAAAGAAACATGCAGTGATTATGTTTTTGCGTTAAGCCTATGAATAGCCTCTTTAAATTTTCAGAGAGACGAGACATCTTTGAGATGTGACCGCCTAATACACATTATCTGCAATTCTCGACTGTCCTGTTGTTTTATGGTACATCTCAGGGAATATTAAGACAGCGACATCAAGTGTGTAAAAACATTTCTAAGTATTCTCTAAAATAAATAAGCCTACTCAAATTCTCAAAATTAAGGATAAACCTATTACTTCAAGGAAAACAAAAATCATGATACTGTTACTGCTTATAGTACTAATACATCATGTGTTACACATCACAAAAGCTCCAGGGAAAAGACCAAAAATGGATGTTCTATTATGGATAATAGTTGGGGGTTAAACTCTCACTTTTATTTCTAGGTGACTGTTGGTGTAGTCAGTAACATGTAACCATAAATACAATAGAAGTTAAATAGATTTTCCACAAATTCATTACAAACATGTCAGCACTGTTCACTGACATTCAAAGACCAGTTGTGATTTGATAATCAAACTTTCATTGTGAAGGAAGACACTATGCTCAAGTTTGGTATAAAGCTGCGAAATTGCTCATAAACGGCTGACAAATGGACGTCAGGGCTGAAATTAAGCAGGCAATCTTCTTTTTGAAGTTGACTCTTTGGACGCATTGGAGAGATATTAGTTTCGGAGACAATATCCTGATGTGTCTCCCCTTTCTACTCTAAAGACTGCTTTTTGGCGTGCAATTATATCGAACAATAGGCCCAAAGCCAATGGAGGATGCAACCCGTTACCATGGAAATGATTATGATGGATTTGTGGATAGACAGAGTAGGTAATTGGAAAAAGATTGATGGGTGACAGGGCGAGAAAAGGGGAGGAGAGCTAGAGCGAGAAGGAGGGATGAATTACCTGAGAAGCATTGGGTGGAGAGTGGGCCCTATTACAGCCTATCTTTATAGGATTTACAATTATATAATGATGCATCCTCACTTTCATCAAGTCAATAGGCAATCATTCTTACTAGCTCTCCGTATTCACCCATTCTTCCCTTACTATTAGCCCTTCACTTCCACATTTCCTGTTTTTCTGTCTGACTCCAAAACTGCTGTAATTCCTCTCATTATCCTATCCTGTGTGCTTCAGTAAAAGGGAAGTCATATGTACCAATTTATGCAGCCAATGGTATACTAATGTGCAATATAAGACATAGATTACTACTTGTTTAACAGGTGGTTTCAAAATGAATGTTTTTGAAATCTAAAACTTTGTAATGATTCAAAGAATGGTCGACTCAAAATAAATGTATCGCTCCTTCTTTCCTTGGCGTGATTACACTGTGGTACAACGCACATGGCACATTTGAATCAATTCATTAATGCAACTTGTGTTATATTTTAACTATGAAAGCTGAAGTGACACAAACACAAACGGAAACTGTAGCTTTTCCATGTCCATGTGTCGGAATCCGTCTACAATATACATTATTGTAGACCTGGTTTAGTCTTGATCTTGGTCTGGAGGAAACGCTACATGGATAGACGACTTTTTCTGTCGACATAGTAATTGTCTACGTTGAAACGTTTGAAAACTAGTATTGAATTAGCCCCTTTTCCTGTGGTAAATGTGCCCATATACAATAGGCTACTCTGCGTGTTAGCTCAGTGCTTTGAGTAGCTCTTGCCTTGCCCTTTCTCATTGTCTCAGTATTCATGTTTCGCCTTGGCGCTCTTCGCACGGTTAGGGTTGATGGTGGACTGCGTCTCCATACTCCTGGCTCCTTAACTAAAGAAAACCCGGGGGCCAAAGAGGGCTGGACCTCACATGGGCAGCTTAGGGCCCCCTCAAGCAGACAATAACGGTTACTGTGGATACAATTTCAGGCGATACCTATCCATAGCGAACCCCTAGAATGGCTTATATACAGTGTGACATTATAGTGTGACATTATAGTTGTCATTGTGTGTTTTGGCCTTGAGCCACAAACATACTTTTGATCATGAAACCTGCTCAAATCCTCGCACTCTTCATTTCGAAACACTCACATCGTCAGCACAAAGACGACAAACATTCACTATTCAATATCCTTTCTTTTCTTTTGTTGCACTTGTCACCAACCACTCTAATCAAATGAATCTATCTTGTGCTGCTTCAAAGATATAAAAGCCACAAATTATAAAAATTATGAAAGTAGATGTTCTTTGTATTCTTTGTGTTATGTGGTATTGAAATGGTGACCTGATTTTTGTTTATAAGTATGAATGGTGCATGGAACTGTGAATGTTTGCAAAAATAAAATAATTATTGATTTGTGTGTTTTAAGTGCTTGGAAACAAAAGAAGAATAAATCTGTATTTGTCAAGAAAGTATTGTGGAAATAGCATGGGGTTAAGAGAAGGCATGAAGTCAACAGAATATGGACATTGTATTCTTCCATTTGTTTTATTTAAAAAAATGAATATATATAATACACAGGTGTTGTTGACATTCAGTTTCACCAAGGTGTCTCTTTCCCGGGTTTGTGTTTGTGCATTCACCCTTGTCATGCTTTTTAAAAGACCTTTTCTGTTAATGTTCACTGTGAACTAAGGTCATACATACGTACACACATACAATGTGTATGTCCATACACACTAAAGAATATGGGTTTTGCCATTCAAATGATACGTATATATTAAAGACTATTTTAGATTCAGTTGATGACAAAGAAGGCGTTTTCAGGTTTCTCCCGCTGAAAAGGCAACATGTTTTTATTTTGTACACAAATACGTTTCAGATACACCCTAGTTATTATGATTTGACCATAATTAGAATTTGTAGACTTATATTTTGGTGATGGCCAGGACCTGTCAGCTGTAGTAGTTTATTTCAATAATCCCGACTGATTGAACATTTGCGCCAACATTATGAAGAGAACCAGACTACAGTTGGCCACATTTACTTTTTGTTATAATGTCTTGTTTGCTATAATGAATTTAACTGATACACAACTAACTTGGAGAGACATTCTGTATTTTACTTTGCTTATTATTTATTTATTTATTTATTTATTTATTTATTTATTTATTTATTTATTTATTTATTTATTTATTTATTTATTTATTTATTTATTTATTTATTTATTTATTTATTTATTTATTTATTTATTTATTTATTTATTTAATTTATTATTTATTTATTTATTTATTATTTATTTATTTATTTAGAGAGAGGACAGTGCACAATAACACATAGTGAAATTGTAAATGTGTCGGATTTAGCCACAAGCTACTTTCCATCCAGACCTCTGCCAATGCATTACCTCATCCAGTATGTGGACCACATTCATACCCAATTAGCTCATTAATAAGCATTACTGAAAATCTATAACTTGTTTACATGGATGCAGCAAATCACATTTTCCCTAAACCTGTCACTTTAATACAATTTCTAATTAGAGACATCCATGCGTTTCAGAGTGATGATAAATGTGCACCGTTCACATATGAATTAACAGAACAAAATATGATATTTTATAATATCTCAATGTTCTCAAAATGTCACATATAAACAGGAAGTTGAATGAATACGCCCTTCCCCTTTTTCAGACGGCGGGCATAACTGAAGTAGACCAGACTGTTTGATCGTCTGTTTTTATCCTGCAGGAGGGGCTGTGTGCAATCAGCCCACCTCCTGCTAAAACACTAACCCTGGATACACTTTACTTCCTGTCCAAATTGCACATAGATCCAACTGATGAGACACTCTTGCCCTGCAGAGGTGGCACAGGCCTTTTAGCAGCTACTTAGGACCCTCCATCCACTACAATGTACGCCCTGACAAAGCTGCCTCCAGGCAACACGATCTCCTTCCCTCCCCTCCTTATTCATAAGCTTGATTTCTTTTCATCAACTCTGTCTCTTCTCCTTTTCTCCGCGCACCTTTCTACTCAGCTGGATGCTCTTGTTGTTGTCAAATCCAATAGATTTTTCCATCCTGGCTTCCCTTCGTCCCCCTGTCCCTTTCTTGTATCTTTGTCTCCCTCTACATTATACTCTTTCCACTTCTATGCCCTGGTCCAAAATAACCCCTAAGTGATTATAGGGAACTATGGATAGTGACTGCATGGCTTTGAAGTGGTCTTTCTGAGGCATTAATACAGTACACTTTGAGTTTCCCACAATGCATAAGAAGTACAATGAGTGTAGCACAGATAAGGATTGTATTAAATTACTTTAACTAAATCATTTTTCTGTCAGTCATCTGCTTAAAATGTCCAGGCATTTGATGTGGATTTGGAGTAGGTTTAATGTAATGTTAAAGTAAGACGTCCTTACTCAAGAAGCTCAACTGTCCCGCCCACCACTCAGGTTTCTGAAGTAAAATTCCCATTTTTTTTCCAAAATGAAACTGGGCTGGTTCGCCCAAGCACAGCCAGTCAGAACGCTGCTTTCTTCCTGGTTGACAAAAAATAAAATACTTTTTACTAGCTGCCCGCAGACAACACACAGCTGTATTATCTCACAAAGTGCTGCTTTTACAAGATACTCTTTGATGGAAAACTCAAAATGTACTGATTACTGATTTACAACAACAACAAGTTGGGTACCCCAGCTTTAAGAGTTTGAAAGTTTGATAACCTGCTGAGTGCAAACCAATGAGTTGGCAACCCATAATTTATTCATAATATATTTCAAAAGCTTTATAAACTGCAAAGATATAACAACGGTTAGCCAAATATTAGTATTCAATATATTTTGGAACTAAAAAGAGAGCTGTGCTGCATGTCTTTTGTATGATACTGACATGTTTAGACAAGTATTATAACACCATCATAAACAGAGCGTTGTAGACCAAAAAGTCTTGGGTGTAAAGACTTATCTTGAAACCCTTTTGTTCTTTCTTAAAATTACATGGATTTTTGTATATCTGGGGGTAATGCTTTATAGTTCAGTCCAAACCCTCATATATTTTACATATCAGGTACTGATGCATAAATGGGTGTGTTTGTGGTTGTTACAAACAGTAAGGACCAAGGTTTTTTTAATTTATTTTTTCACAAAACTTACATTTCCCCCAAGACAGATTGGTCATCACTTGTTGTATTTCACCCTTTATTACTAAGTATTTTTAATGGAAAATATAAACCGATCTGACTTGTTCTCTTGTGGAGCCACTCTTTCAAATGCATCGATGTGTTAACAAAGAAAGTACGTCAATCAAGCTTGTCTCCATCACAGCCCATAGATTTTATAAATGGAACTGTACCATATCATTGACCTGATATAGAACCTACATCTTGCACTTACCCACTTTGTGTATATTACATCTTGAACAGATCATGACAAAAGATCCTGTCCACCATTTTTCTAAGCACCAATGAAACTGGGGTACCCAGGAACATTTTTCACACTCTTCTCATTGCCTCTCGCTTCCCAGTATCCTCCATCTTAAGTCTTCCTCTTGCTCTTTCTCTGCTCTGTTATCCTGTGTG
The DNA here is from genome assembly GCA_015082035.1 of Chaenogobius annularis. Lineage (NCBI taxonomy): Eukaryota > Metazoa > Chordata > Actinopteri > Gobiiformes > Gobiidae > Chaenogobius > Chaenogobius annularis. Next base: position 688,606 of record BJKM01000105.1, read on the forward strand.
TCTTCTCAGTGCGACCTCTAACCCTGTGTTTTTAGCCCATCTCTTTTCTCTTTTTGCAGCTCTTTTCTCTGGGCCCTTGGTCTTTGTGGGCACTCTCAGGCCCCCAGTGGGACGTCCAGTCGGAGAATAGGCCTGCAAAACAAACTGTGTAAAAAGGAGAGTCTCTATGAGGAAAAGCAGTAAGGGGAGAAAAGAAGGTGCCAACAAAGGAGAGACTGGGGAGGTACGGATAAAGAAGCGGACATGCCTGACATTTCTAAAGCAAAGTAGCGCGTCCTAGAAACTCATTACAAATACGCAAAAGGTTGTTTAAAAAGAATCCTAGTATCCTTTGTTCAAGTTTTATAATACATCTGATCAATAATACACCAAAAATGATCTGCTAGTAGCTACTTAGCTTATAGCCTCTTTTTTAAAGGTGCACAATGTATCTTTGCTGGTGGGGGTCTCTGCATGGAAATTTGCCTGCAATGATTCAGAGTATGGCATTTGCTTTTATTCAGTTATAGGTTTTCTTACTGTAGAAAAAAAAGATGAAAAAAATAAACATGTTTTTCTTACTGTGAGCAGCCACCTGTAACTTGGCTTGCTCGTCTCCATGGAGATATGTAAGTTTCATGCCATAACGGGGAAAATTCTGGGCAATTCAATAACATTTCCATGTACCCAAGAAATGTTACATAGTGGATTCAAAGGCCTTCTTCACTTGATGTTTCTTATCTCATCCAATTAGCTCAAGACAGAATTTCAAATTATTGCATTGCATTGGGTAGCAATGAAAGAGCAACATGAAGTCAACAAAAGCCTGATCCTCCTTCATATTAGCAAAGTGACTGATAAAGACTCTGTCATGGTGGTCTGTGATGACATTCTCTACAGATCTCTATTTCAATTGTACATTGAAAGAAGTGTATGAGTATCTGGAATGTAAAATGCCAAGAACTTAAACCATAGATCGATACCTGGAGTGGAATATACTTTTGAAAAAAAAAAAAAAAAGGAATAGCAAGGTGGATGACAGGGACGGAGCCGACTGTCAAGGACTGGACTGAAGTGACATTTTACATTTAAAAAATGGAAAGACTTTACGCTGAATATGACAAATAGTACTTGTACAAAAGTAGATATGTGCCAGACTGACTTAATATGGACAACTCTTTTCACTCTCTGTGTCTTTTGTTTTGTAATGTATATTTAAGAAAAAATAAATAAATAAGGTTGTGTATGAAATGTTCAAAATATGCACAGAAACCAGTGTCCTCATTTTTATTTAAAAGGTGATTTATTTTTTAGCACCTGATGTATAGATTTACCTGTGCTTTTATTGTGCATATTACTTACCTTGTGTGAGATACATTAAGGAGTAAATCACTTTCAATTTTCACAGCAGGGCCATTATGTAAATCAGCCCATCATTGTGCTTTATGGTTATGAGGTGGCAATATTGGTTTGGTTATGGTCCGAATATGGCCCAGGTAATACCTATACACAGAGCACATAAAATAAACATGTTTATGTGAGAATGTGGGCTACATTATACTGTTTTATTAACCACGACTGGGGACAAAGGTAAGAGAGTTGGAAATATATTATGTGAAAAGACCCAGAATATGAGGTATACATGAAGTCACACAATAAAATCATTATGAGTCACCTTCTGACTAAACAACCCATAATGATCTGAATTTTCTTTGCGGGGGGTTTGAAGCAGAGGTTCCCAAACCTTTCAGGCAGAGCCATCCAAAATAATAATGCAACTTACCCCCACTGAAAAATCCAATTGACTTTGGTTTAATTTCATGTGGACAAATAATCAGGTTTAATAATTGCATAATCATATGTGTTATTTTGACCTAATTCCACAAGATACTAGGATTGGGACGCATAAGAATTCCCACAAGACGAGAAGAGACAAGATGAGATTTGTATAATTTTTTAATTTATTTGATTGAATATTGCATGTCTTAAGATGATTTACAGTTATACAACTGGACTCAAATAAAATCTGAATAAATGTTTTTCATTTTACATTTCTCAGTTAGCATCTCTAAGGAATTTTGCACCAAGCACTTTTTTTAATTTTAATTTAATTTTTTTAAATGGAAAGGTAAGTAAGTACATATGAATACATTTCAAAGTGTAAACTCTTGGTTTATTGGTAACAAAATGTCCCTTTAAACGCATTCCTACTCTATTCACAGCACAAAGAGTAATTAAGCAATTGAAACTGTGAAATGTGTTTTTACTGATGTGGAAAACAAACTCTGACAAGCATAGTTTAATATTCAAAAGCCATTAGATCCGCACCCAAGCATCACATCACCTTTACATTCATGATATACCACACAACCATAAAGAAGTAACTTGAAGCACAAAGGCGGAGGGAAAATAACCCTGCGATCCGCTTTGGTTAAGGCACAGGGCACATCTTGCACATTTCTGGATTCAATGCAAAACCAATTTTATATATTGATATATTTCATTAGGTTTCTCTTATAGCAGACATAAGGGGCTAAGGGGCTAAGGAGCTAACCATAAATCATAAGCTTGTATTAGACCATCTTTCAACAATCACCAACAATCACCTAAAATATGTTTGGCACATGGTTTCAGAAATAGGCTTCTAAACTGTCTCTGCATAACTTTACTTGTGGTCAATGCCAAATACCACTCCTTTTTCAAATCTTCTACCAACTGTCTCCTGTTGGCAGAACCTAAACATATTTCATGCTCCTTTCTATTTAAAAGTCTGTGTGTGAAACATTGAGCTATTTTCTGTTTCCAAATAAACAAGCTACAACTATCCAATCAGGCTTGACTGTGCAAAATTGCGTTTAAATGCCTTCCACTCTCATTCACAATGGATGAATGGACGTGATGCGAAGGGCCGCGATGGATTTGTGCCATGTGCGAGTGAAATTGTCTCTTTGGCGAGGTCACAATACTCATAAAGCACTGCACTCTCGCTAATGATAGACACCATAAAAAGTGCAAGGTGTCAGCCTCCAGTCTCCTTATGCAATTAAACCATCGGATCAGCGCGTTCATTGGGGTTATATGGTGAGGGAGTATAGGTCTATAAGCTCCCGGTGGTCAGGGGAAGTGCCTGCAAATGAATGTAAGTTAATGCAATGTAGCCTAAACACAAGGGCTCGCAACAACATGGCGCCGGATGAAATGAGGTGTGAAATAAGATTCTTTGTCTCGGAGGAGAGGAGCTGGAGGAAATCCCTCGTCAACACAACACATATCTTTAACGTCCAGCCCTATGTACGGTCACACAATGTGCAATTCTTATGAAATATTTAATAATAATGACTTAAGGGGAATTAGATCTATATTGTCCTCTACATCAATGATTACAGGTTTGGGATTATTTTATTGAGAACTGCTCCCTTCTTTAATTAGGAAAATTCTCATACTGTATCCAAGTGTTTCAGAGTGATGAAAAATTTGCACCATTGCCATAGCAATTAACTATTCAGGATGAAAAATTATATCTTTTGAATGGTCAAAAGTCCTCAAAATGCCACCTAAACAGGAAGCTGAATATGTTCCATATCAGATGACATCCTTTCCACAATATTTCTTTTTCTACTTTGGGTTTTGAATGACAACACTATACAGTTATCACTCAATAATGGTTATATGATGCTTGGTTCAATGCTAAAAGAGCAATTAGTCAAAACAAATGTGATAGCTTGTTCATTACCTTTACAGAAACATGCTTGTACTATTGTTTGTGTCCATTAGCTGATACATCACAGTGGACAAAATAACATAATGGACACTTTTAATTAGCATTTCAGATCAAAGTAGGGATGGGACAACAACTAAAGACAAGATGATTTACTTCTATTATACAATAGATATTGCAACACAAACATCAAAGAACACTGAATAATACATCTAAAAATATAGAAAGACATGGAGATTATAGGTCATGATGCGTCCCCAATTGAAATCACCAATCTAGTGTGTTAATGTGCAGTGGATTACATTTTTAATCCCTGCTGCTGCTCCTGCGGGCTGGCCTTAAACTCAACACCACATCTCCATTAGACCAAAGCTCTAGAGGACCAGCATGGCCTCACCTCGCCCTGAGGCTCTGCCCCACTCTGCACCTACCCACAGGACACTCTCTCACCCACAGGACAAAGACACTTGTCAGAATACACAAACATCAGACACGGACAAGGAATATTGTCCTCAAAATCTCTATTTATAATAATAATAATAATAATTTAATAATAATAATAATAATAATATAATAATAATAATAATAATAATAATAATAATATAATAAATAATAATAATAATATAATAATAAAACAACTTTAGTTTGCTATGAACATTTGAGGAATGAACAGACAATATTGAAAGAAAAAGAATCCCTTGGCCACAATTTTATACAAACCAAATGTATACATTTTACTCAGTTAAAGGACAAATTAACCTAGCATGCTAGACAAATTCTAACAATATACTTGTAACTCTTGAGAATCTCATCTTTACCGACTCCAGACCAATCACAGGGCAGCATTGTAGTTTAGGCAGAAGGTGAAGGTCAAAGGTGAAGCGCCCAAAACAAACCAAAATAAACATGTCAACGCCAACGGACGTACTTTGGCCATGGAGCTATTAAAATCAAAGGTATTGCTATCTTAAATCTGATGTGAGTTGGACTAGTGGCCACTCTATTGGAACTGCATTTTCCCCATTGAGCGTAAAAACAAAACCGCTTGTGTTGGGCTGACAGGGATCTGCAGTTTTCACAAAGGTCGGATTTTGTGGTAATTTTTGTCTACTTTGAGATTTTAACATTTACTCGGCTCGAAATCCTTCAACTCTTGCTCTGATTGGTCAGAGTGGTCATGTGGTACACGAGCCGATGCTCCTCGCACGCGGAAGAAGAGCACTACTGTACATGATCGGTGGACTGAGAACTACTGAATATGATGCTAGCTGCTAAAGGCTAATTTGGCGACACGCAGAAAATCAGCGCCGCCATTTGGCTCAAAACAGGAGCCATGTTTCATGGCTTGACTTTGGACAATTTCAGCAGAAATACGAGACAATTTTCCTTTTTTAAAATATGCACATAAGAGGCATTTAGTCTATTTGCGGCTGGAACAATGTCTGGATTTTCTCTCAACTGGATTTAGCAAAAAGTTTGATTTTTCACCTTGTTCCAGTGTTGTTATAGTTTGTCCAATGAGCTTCAAAATCAGTATCAGAATCAGAAAATGTTTGCCATTGTCAATGAACAAAATTCACAAACATAGGAACTTTTTTTTGGCATTTAAGGTACAACATACAACGATTGAACAATAACAAAAACAACATATGAAATCAAAAGGGCATGCATTAAGAAACAATTAAAATTGACTATAGTATTAAAATAACTTACTATGTACACAAACGTTTACAGTCAAAGATTTGCAGATGTTATGCAGAAGTGCAGTGAGTGATTGGTTAAATTGTAGTTAAATTAGCAGGTGTTTAGAAGTGTTCATGAGTCCCGAATGGACAGAGGGAAAGAAACAATTCTTGTGGTGGGAGGTTCTGGTCTGGATGGACCGTAGCCTCCTGCCTGAGGGGGAGTGGTTCAAATAGTCCAGGGTGAGAAGGGTCTGCAGCCGATCACCTTCTCAGCAGAACGCACAATGCGCTGTAGTCTCTGTTTGTCCCTGGCTGTGGCTCCAGCGTACCACACGGTGATGGAGGAGGTGAGGATGGACTCAATGATGGCCGTGTAAAACTGCACCATCATCTGGCGCTGGCAGCTTGGCTTTCCTCAGCTGCCGCAGGAAGTACATCTCTCTGCTGGACCTTCTTGATGAGGGAGCAGATGGTGGGCTCCCACTTGAGGTCCAGGGTGATGGTGGCGAGGAAGCGGAAGGAGTCCATGGTGGGTGATGGGGGAGTCTGTCATGGTGAGGGGGGGCTGGGGGGCCTGTGACTTTCCTGAAGTCCACGATCATCTCCACTGTTTTCTGGGCATTGAACTCCAGGTTGTTACTATGCTGCATCAGGACACCAGACCGGTCAAACATTGCCTGCGAGAGCCTCTCCAGATTGATTAATGTGTAGAACTTAATTCAGAGAGCTACACGAGCTACAAGAATTTTTTTAACATTGTGTGAAATGTGAAATTTGAATTGGTGTAATCCCTCATTTGTCCAGGAGTGGACCATGAAAAAGGTTTCAAAAGTTTTCAATCAGATTGAAAATTACTTCCAGGAGTGGAAAGGTTTTTAACTCCACCTGGAGTGGATTGGATATCACTGTAGAGGATGTAGCAGGGCCCGGAAAGATTCAAATAAACTTTTTCTGTACAGTGATAAATAGTCACCGTTGATGGTTTCAATTGTTTTCCCTTTCTACACTGTTGTCATGTAGACGATACATATTTGACCTTAATAAATTTAGCAAATCCATCAGCCACAACAAAATACTTTCCCTTTGTCTCTCTCTCCTCTCTCAAAGTCTTTCTGGTCCATCATTCTTCTCCTGTCTCCACCTCCTCCTCCACTCCAGCTGTTAAACCAATTAAATGCTCACCGAGGGTAGACTGCCCACTCTCCTATTGAGAAAAATACATGCAATAAAAAGCTTTCACTGTGCACTGCCATTGTGTGACAGCAAGGCCGCCATCTTTAATTATGGCCTACGCCCCCACCCTTCTCCTGTCTCAATAGAAGTGGGCTGTAGGTACAGACAGGGCTGGCATGTGGAGAAAGGTTTTGTGTTGTGCAAGCAGCTAAAACGTGGTGCACTGGTAGGGACGCGGTGTGAATAGCTATAATCTCAGGTGTTAGACAAGGAAAATGAAGGATTAGAAGTTTGGGGTACAGCTGCAACATATGGCAGAACAAACCGCTGAGTGCTCACAGGGAACAGAATTGTACTTTTTCAAGTTTTCAACAAGAGATTTTGGTCCCTTATTGTGCAGCATAATAATAGCATGGTATAGAATGGAGAAAGCATGATAACTACATCATGCATTTACAGTTCTGTTTGCCGTATTACTATCAACAAAATGCCAGGCTACTGGAAATGTAGTCTTCATACGGGTTTAGAAATGACATATGTGTCATGCTTCTACGACTAAATATCATATACGAAATTACAAGTTTATTTATCAATGATTACCATAAAAACCTGTGCCAAGAAGACATAAACGATCTGGTGAAGATGTTTGGCTATGTTACCAACAATATTTAAAAGTTGTTGGTGAACTATGGTCCACTTCAATGGTAGGTAGCTAAAATTGAATACCTATGCTCACATAACAAATAATTCAAGGTGATTTGATGTATATAGAGAACACTAAACAAATGTGAAATAAAAATTTTAAATCATAAATCCTGTGGATAGAATGTACAGTGTGTTTGGCATCTGAGCACAAATGGTTCAAAGTGAAAAATTGATCCTGTCACTGCGCTTTCAACAAGGTTGTCAGTTTTATGGCTAGATGAAAAACTGATGGAAAGAAAGAGCAGAGAGGGCAGCGGTAAAAGCAGTAGAGACACATCCTAAAAGGAGGTGATGGAGGGGCATTATGGAGCCATGATATCAGTGGAGGAGAGAAGATGGGGGCGCACATAGACCACTCCTCCCCTGTGCCCTCTGCCTTCGGGGGACACCCAGGGCAGGTCTGGGGAATGTGAGGCATGACGGAGGGAACAAAAGCTGACTACTGTCCCCCAGAGAGAGAGCCTTGTTCTGGGCCAAAGGGCGACACAGGAGCCAGCCGCGCAGTGCCTGAATGAATGGAGGCTGGTCCGACTGACTGGACGTCTCCGTGGACCCTCCGATCCCCACTTGGCAGGCTGCTGGCCCAGGCCCGATTGCCCACAGAGCAGGCATATAAAGAAGCCAGGGCATTGGTGGAGAATGTGAGGCATGAGAGGGGAACAAAGAGCTGCAGTGTCCCCCAGAGAGAGGTCCGGAGCTGGGCTGCACAGGGCACTGGCTCAGCCTCTCTGCAGGAATATGAAGATGTGGGCTGAAAACTACAGACTAAAGACTATTGTGGTTTGTATGGAACTCTATTTAAAAAGCTGGTTCTAATCACAATTTTTGGGTTTCTGTTATTCCTTGTATTAAAACTATAGGTTTTTAAGTGTAGATTCAGCTGGCAGAAACACTTGACAATGACCAGGGGTGTACTGAAACATCTTGGTTTTCTTGAAAAAAACAATGCATATTTCACACTTTCTGTAGCCATTTATCATTGACGTTTTAGACAACCTTTGAGAATCTTAATTTACACATACAGAATGAAAAATAAATACCAACAATTATTATATAAACACTGAAATTACAGTTATAATATTAATCCAAAAATGTAAGCACATTTCACTTTTTATTACGCTCTCACTTGTATGTACTTTATTCAAGATTCATCAACATTGTTTTGTGTTGAGCTGAATCTGTGGTCAGAAAATGTCTCCCTGCAGTCGTTTGTCTCAGACTCCATCTCAGTATTTGTGGTTCACCTGACAATAACGCTGCAAAAATGGCCTCAGACAGACAGAAATAAACCCTCAAACCCTCAAGCCAATTATTATCAGATTTTAATGAGAGTAATTCTATGCAGTTCCTATTATTGAAGACGAATTTTTAAATTATTATTCTGTGTTTATTTATATAATGAACCCTCAGACCTTGAAGCAGCCATTTCCTCTCCAGTCTTGGGTGCCAAAATGGAGACCAATCAGAAAAGGGCAGAATGGCCAATCACAAGCCGTATACAAGGAAATAGCCAATTAGGCCTGTTTGTCTGGGCGGACAAAGGAAGTGATATTGCAGCGTGATTGCACCAGCCCCGCACTATACAAACGCGTTCAAATTACACCTTTGCACATTGCCTTCCAACCCTCATTTTTCAGGAGTGTGAGATCTTGATTGCCTGTGCGTTGGCAAGTGGGCATGCCTCATTATCACACCAAAACAATCACCACCTCAGAGGCAAAAAACACAGATTTTGTTTTCATTAGGGAGCTATTGAGTCACAGCTCTCCAGTCAAGGCCAAGACACTCACGCACGCGCACACAACATCAAGGTAGTCCGGCAGAAAAAAAAATCTTTTCTTTTTTTAAATTCAGATGATTTGTACCTTATTGCAGCCCGTGTAATGAAGCTGTAAATTTGGAGACATGAGAGGCCTTTCAGAGCTCCTCAGAGAGACTCCACAATAATCCTGGGACTGAGATGGTTAATTAACTGATTGTTTGCCTGGCCCACAGCCATGGAGAAATGGGCAAGATGGAGGAAAAGACGAGAATCGGTTGAAGAATAAAGATGGAACTGGAAAAACTGGATCCAACCAAAAAAGGGAATTGTCTGTAGTTAAAACTGAGGTATTGCGAATCATGTCACATTACAATATTTACTGTTAATTAGGTATAGTGTTTAGATTTTGAAGATGCATGCCATGAATAAATAATGAGAAATGACATTATTCTCAAAACAGACCCAGTTTCCAGTTTGGACTCCAGCTTATGTTGTTGTGTCCAGTCTTGTTCTCATTAACAAACCCACATTTAAAAAATAAAAATGTAAGAATCATGATCTTATACACCTGGTCTGTCTGGTTTGTCTTTTAAATTTCCTTTTCAGCTCATAATTTTAGTATCTCTGCAGATTGATATAGGTTCAGAAAGTGATTTACTGGCAGGATATTCTCTGCAAACATCGAGCAATAAAACGTGCGTCTTTTTTATTTACAGTTTTGGTTTAATTGTATCTACGGATGTTTATGAGCGCGTGATTTTTATGAAACTTTGTGGAACTGAGTAAAGGCCAAGGACCGTTTCTATTACTGTTTAGAGCTATACCATAAAAGTTTACATCTCTTGATTATGATGGTCAAAGTTTGGCTACACTCCAGGGCGTTGCCATCTCAATATGTGCACATGAGAGATTCTGGTTGCTAAATGGTTTTATGACATGACGACTCTAGTAAAGACATTAACACAGTTCCGTTGTATCAGAAGCACAGTTTATTGATATTAGTAACAGGAGGTCAAAATTAGATCTTTTTGCTGGTTCTCTTCAGCATAACAGACCCGGCTTTGGAAGTCTATGGACACAGAAAGATACATATTCATATTATTACTATTTTTATTAAAGGAATGTCCTGCATCAACTCATATTTTAATAAACTAGACTAATCTACTATGAAAGATAAACATGATTACCTCAACAAGTTTGCCTCCAGCAATCTCAGAGGTGTGGTGGTAGTTGGGGAAGGTAGCAGTCAGCTTTCCTCCCTCCATGTTAACTGTGGCCTGTAACAAGGGAAATGATTATCAAACTAATACTTAAATATATATATATATATATATATATATATGTGACGATCTATCACAATCTATCACAATATACAAAAATTATTACAATTTTGATACTACATTGAGAATAAAATACATTATTTTCTATACAATCAAATGTGAATTTCAACAAGATTTGTAATTGCAGTTTATTTACTATTACCATTTGGTCTGGTCCATCTGGTTCTGATAAGGACAACTATTCCAGATTTTGTATTAGTTTTTCCTTTTATGACATTGTTTTCAGTATTGATACCTGCTCCGATGAGTATACAGTTGCAATAGTTTTAGTTTTAGTATAAAATATTGAATATGTAACACGCAAATGTGTCTAGTCATCCTGTTAAAAAGAGATATTGTAAAGGAATGGGTAGTCCAATTATGCTCAGCACCAAAAAGTACTGTATTACATCAATGTTTATCAAACATTTTCCACTCTAGAAGAATAATAAAAACTGACTAATAGGACTAAACTTCTTAGAAGCAAAGAATAGACCCCACTGCACTCCAGTTTGACAACCACACCAAATGGAAAGGACGTTACCTTGAACTTCTTCCCTCCGATGGTCTCCATGTCACACTCCTTGCCGACGGAGAAGGTGTTGGTGACCTTGTGGTTGGCGGGATACAGCTGTGTCCAGGTGAAGCTGTCTCCGTCTTGTGTGATTTCTGTGATCAGCTTGTAATCACGACCCTTCTCAATGATGTCGTCGGGAATGCCTATGGAAAAGGGGAAAGTTAGTCTGGGAAGCAATGGGGTAAAAGTATTTTGTCACTGTCCTTGAGCAGAATCTCTGTAGTTGATAGCAGAATATTAGTAGATTTTAAAAACAATTTCACAACTAAGAAATCAAAGCAGTATCATTTGCTGTAGGAGCATGTTTTTGATTTGGGTTTGAATTAAAAAATTCAGTTCTGGAGCACAGTAACTTTTTACCCCAAAATAGACAAAAACAATAGCATGTTTCTTCCTATTTTGGATGATCTTTTGCACTAAAAATGTATTCAAACTTGTGTCCATTGCGCTTTACGCTGTTGTTCCTTATAATATATCACAGTATGCAGAGGACAAATTTCCCTATGGGGAAAATAAAGTGTAACTTAACTAAGTAACTAACTAACTAATAAAACATTTGAATTTAAACTGACTAGTTTTCCTTTTAATAGAAAACTGTGATCTTCCACAAAAAATCTACCAGAGCAAACAAGATTTTGAACATTGGTACTGTTTGGTAACTTGAAATTCATGTTATGTTCTCACCAAGCAGCTTGCAGAACTCCACATATCCCTCCTGAGATTCAGTTTCCCATCTTCCGGTGAAGGCCATTTTGTGAATGTGGTGAGAGGAGGCGTGAGGTGCTGAGATCAGGCGAGGGAAGAGCAAGGTGCCCAGAGGAGAGTTTGACCAGCTTATATACTGTACCTCCTCCTCTGTTTAATACATGTGACCACACTGGAGTACTATTACAGCTACAGATGACCACAATGCGCTGTGAGCAAGAGGCCAATAACCCACTATAATGGCAGTTTATGGAGTTTGAAAATAGAGAGTAAATTGCTGACTGCTCATCAGGGCCGCTGCCTCATCCAGGTCAGTGAACCCGCTACAACCGCTTTATGATCTGTTCTTTTACTACTCAAAATCACATAAAGGTCTTTGTTTTAGCACTTAAACTCAGTGACACAGCGTACAGTCTTATCTAAAAAAAATTATAGAGGTGTAATGCATTACAATTTTACAAGGTAGATTTACTTTCAAGGACACTTGATGGTGAAAGCAATTATTTAGAACTCCAAGTAAATTTTGGTTAGTTGATTTGATGCAAACATTGTAACAAACAACTGGACCAATAGTCAAATCAAAAATACGTTTATAAAGTGTAAATAGCATTATTTGTGTACCTTTTCCTTTACTGATCTAGTTTTCCACAACAACCTGAAACACACATATAAGGCTCATACTTCAGCAGGGCATTGGCTCGAGATCTGGAAAAGGGTATTCAGCTCCACTGCAGTTCATGGATCTAACTCCTGCTGCAGTTATTCACTGCTCCTGACAAAAATGATTATAGGAATTAGTTTAGTTTAGTCTTTAGAAGGGAAAATATATGTACAAAGAAATGAATCCATTTGTGCAAAGAGTACAATTACAATTATAAGTACTTCTGCCTAAAGTGTATGTAAGTTAAAGTACAAAGTATGCATGGAGAAGAAAAAAAACAGGCAGAAATGGAAATGAGGAAATGATTATGCTCTTCGAAAGATGTACAAAGAAAAAAAAGAAATTCAAAAGAGTGCCTTATCAATAGGATTTTTGTACTCAAAATACTTACTGGTTACATTTAGTAGCATTTTAGATTTTAGTATTTTAGACCAAACTTGAGTAATGAAATGGTTTAAAGGTAAATTAGATTGTTTTAGACCACAATTAGTATTTACTGAGAGCTCTAACCAATCAGAGCTGGCGATGTGGTACTGTTATGTGTGTTTGTCGTGTAGAAAGGAGTGGAGCAATGAGGCAGCCGAGCACTGGAACAAATGGCACTTGTACTGCACTCAGTATTTTTTAATTACTTTCCATAGCAGCATAAAGATAATACTGCATGCTTATAGTTTACCCTAACAGATTTAAATAGCAGATTATAGCTAAAATACCTAAATTAGCAATTATTAGGATTAACACTCACATCATACAAAGAAACTGAGTGGCTTTGTAAAGTAAATACATAAAGTATATACAGCAAAACTACACAACAGTGTTAGTTATAGTTGCCCCTGAAGCAGTTAATAAGTCATTTTATAAACTGACCCCTGCCTTTTCACCTTGCAAACATTACGACGCACACGCCAACTCACTTCAACACCTCCTTTCTCTTCCTCAGCAGCAGAATTATTTCAAAGCACACGATTAAAAGATACAATTAGGTTAATTTGGACTCTGGAGGAAATGAAGATGTCAGTTCAATGGAGGAAACAAAACAACACAAACATAAGAGTTAAAAACACATCTAAATAGAATCCGCCTTGAATGAGGGCATTTGGACCGAAAGCTTGTTTAATCGTTTGAATAGTAGTCAATGGGTAATGCTGCACTTATCTCCACACAATACATTTCCTCCAGATCAGTGTCTATCATGAAAAGTCAATGTGGCCTTGAAGCATTTTATAGACACATAAAACAGCTTATTGGCCAATATCACATAAAAGAATTGCTATCTGAGACATTCTCGCACTCAAACATGGGGCGAGTGGTCTGAAGTGCACAAACGGCAATTTGAAAAGCTTGTCATTACAATCACGATATTATACAACAAGCTTGTGTGTTTATTCTGCAACTCTCTGACGTGTTTGAGAAGATTTTGAACTGCCCAGTGATCTTTGTGATGTATGCATGTAGTAGTAGAAGACACATAAATAAAAGAAAAATATTATTGAAGAAAAACATTGATTTAAAGTGCTTAAGCTTCTCGCCTCACAGTAAGAAAGTCCCGGGTTCAGTTCCTGCACTGGACAAGGCCTTTCAGTGTGGGGTTTACATGATTTTCCTGTGAATAAATTTCCTCTGGAGGCGCCAGTTTTCCCCAACCTCCAAAAACATGAGCATCAAACATTATAAATACCAAGTTTTTGATTTAAAACAACACGTGGGTTAGGTAGCCAAAATTGTACTCAAGAGTAACGCTGTCCAAGAAACTATTCAAGTAAGAGTAAAAAGGTATTTTGGGTTACAAAGACTAAAGTAAGTATTTTGGGTTACAAAGACTAAAGTAAGAGTCTGGAGGTAACATTTGATTATAATGTAACTTAGTATTGAACTTTAACATTAGTAGATGTACACCATGATATTGTGCTAACATGGCTTAGTAATAGGAACAGAGACGTCTTGTTAAAACTGAACTGATAAGCCCCGTGAAATGCCTTTTTCATAGTGGCATTTCACAGTAGAAGGCAGCGGATTTTATTTACAAGATTGTATTCTGAAAAGTGGCACTGTGACATTTTCGAGCCCTAATGTATCACGCAGAGTCTTAATTTTCCCCAAAAAATCAAGAATAACAAGATTACCCAAACATGCATTATTTATTTATTTATTTACTTACTTACTTATTATAACAATATAATCTCAACGAGAAAAGATGCTTGTGTATGTCCTCTTTAAATAATGCCAAAAATGATATTTTCAAAGGATATTTGAAAATGCTTCTGAAGAGCGGTGCAGAACAAAATATTCAAATTATTTTGCCAAGTGTTTGCATTTACAGACAAAACTTATACTTAAGTAAGTAGTAAAGTATGCAGAGTACTAAAAAAGTATAACATATTTAAAAAGTTGCTCAAATTTGTCAATAAATAAAAAGTTACCACTTCTTTTTATACCCTCAAGAAGCCTTGATAGAGCGTCATGCAGAGTACCAGACAAAGTTAATATGTTCTTTTGTAGTATATTTTCATTTTGCAAATATAATTGGACTGCACCTGGGTCTAGTCAAGCGTTGGTCATAGTTGGATCTGTCTACAGCCCACGCTAATGAACACAACCATTAAAATGATCAATGTCAAGTGACTAACTGTCTCGCTCTAAATTGTGCCAAAAGAACTGATGACTAAACCACTTTTATCCTGCAAGTCCTTTTAAACAACAATTTGTGAGTACAATTTTCTTTACAATATCCTGAGTGTCTATTCTTTATGTTAAGACATTATTTCTAAAGTATTGCACAACAGGACGGTTTTGTTTTCATTCACAACATAGCAGCGCCTATGAAACTTTAGAAATATACTTTCAAAAATAAAAACACAAGTATAATTATACTGTGTTGCATAATGTTACACAATGTGGCCGTTCTCAAGCGTACATCATAGTACACAGTATAACTAACTTAGCTTGTACGGTACTATAAAAAAGGAGTTTTTAACACCATGTTTCAATGCAATAAAGGTGTTTAAGTCAATATGTAACTTGAACTTGTGCAAGCGGCCTGAGAATGAAGTCATTTGGTTTTCAATATAGATCAATAAATATGTTACTTATGCACAATCCATGAAGGAGACTACAAAGATGCAATGATTATAAGCATACACAAAGCAATGAGACAAAGCAAGTTTACTTGAACAGAAAGTGGTTGGAAGAATAGATGCTAAAGAAAGATACATATAGATAGAATCCTTTTATCTGCTGCTATAAAGAGGGGATTTGCGATGGAGGAATTAAAGTAGCGAAGGCCTTGATATGCAAATGAGCCTGCTGCTAATCAAAGCAATAAGATTAGCCTTCCAAATTGAGATGAAGAAAGGCGCCATTATCTGGGCCGAGTGTCATGTTTAATAACGCGGAACGGCACGCTAATTCACTACTGATGCAACCGCAGCCTCTGTAAGTGCGGCGTGTTTGTGCATAAGGTTGTGCTGGAGAGGGAGGAAGACTACTTAAGTGTATAATGAGACAAAGTAAAGACACGTGGAGTGGTGGGATTGGCCAGGTGTGACCGTGATGACATCATGACAATGACCACCGTTAGCTTTTATGAATGACTTGTAAATGTCGATTATTGACAGTACTTTATAGCGATTATTGTACAGGGCTTACAAAAACAATGAAAATAATATAGAATAAAATGTCTTTTTAATGGCATGTAACTATTAAATTAGGTTACTTTTAGAGACAAAAAGAGACAAAGTTTTTCACTACAAATATCTTCTACAGCAAACTGTTGTAATATCCAAAAGACAATAACTACAAGTGATTACATGACAGTATGTGACTTTTTTAGCAATATTAAAATATCGGTTTAAATGTATTTCACTTATTACCATCTGGGTGCTAGAAGCATGTCTCTATTTAATACTGATGCAGACACAAAAATTGCAGTAATTTCTTTCGTGTCTTAAAAAATGAAAGTCTTACACCAGCAGTAACAGGATTTGAATTTGGGAGAAATTATCAGGAAGCCCAGGGATTATACCCTCAACCTTGTTGTAAAGGGGTAATCACAGAGCAGTCCAGTTGAAATCTGAGTTCTAATTCAATTAGTGATAAAATACTTGGAGTACATCATAACTGCATTTGAAACATGCCAATTCCTCTTGCGGGGGCTCTTAAATAGTTGATGTGGTTCTAATTAAACAGGTCTATCACAGCAGATTTAACCATGACTACTGACGGATGCACATTTTGCACCTTTACCATTGAGAAGCCTAATAAGGGAGAAGTGTCTCAGCGGCTCGGGCCTCGTGCCAGTGCAGCCATTAACCACAGAGACAGAAATAGGCCACAGTAAGCATTCTGTTGTTGTTATCTGTAGTGTTTCTCAATCCATTCTGACAGCCTTACCATCCTTTGGGGGAGCAAGCGGCAGTCACTGGTGATTATGAAGCCCCCACCACTCTCCATCCACACAGCCAAATTATGCCCACATTAATATTTCATATTACACAAGACTTGCACCGAAGCCACATGTGTACGCAGCCCTTTGTCTTCATGTCATATGAAATGTGCTCGGCAATCATCATCAGAGGTGGAAGTGAGGTGGAGAGAGGAGGGAGAGGGAGGGCGGAGGCGGACAAGGAAGTAATGGAGGAGAAGTCAAGCCAAAAAGTGGAGAGATCCGTGAGGATGTTCGTAGAGTCAGTGTTGGTATGATGTTGTGTGACGTGTATGGGAAGATGGTCAAATTATTCAGGAGAGACAAAGAAAGGGGAAAAAACAGAATCAATTAAACAACAATTATTTGAGCTTATGGTAAATTATGTGCTAGCTTCTCTGATTTGTCTGACAGTTTGGCAATTTACACAAAACAAAGAGATGAATTGAATGTACATTTTACTTGATAAACTTCACAAAATGGTTTGGGGCTATAACTCAAGTCTTTGCAGAAGGCTTCAACACGTGAATGCCCAAGTTTGAGTCTGTGAAAAAACGAGGCCGACACAAAGTATTTCTGAATCAAGGACTCTCCGATACAATTTTGATAAAATGATTAACATATCCAGGTGGTGTTAGGTTCTTCTCATTGTCCGCAAACAGAGACAGATTCACTAACAGATGGGCTTCAGGTCAAAACAAAAAGCCAATCCATAAGAGCTTGTCACCAGACATGATTTTGCATGAGTTGGCAAAATGTGAGGAGACAATTGGCATTTCCTTCGGTCCGCCAAAGACCTTTTTTAAGCTCCATGCTCGATAATTGCACACACACACACACACACACACACACACACACACACACACACACTTGACAGGAGACACTAGCTGGTTGGCTGATTAACACTAGCATGTCTGTTTTCTGAGTGTGCTCCCATTATGCTAAGATTGCAGCAGCCTCTTGTTAACCCTCATTGTATGAAACAACCCAGTGGCTCATCTTCAAGCACACTTATGTGGCCCTCGGTCTCCAACCTCTCTCACTACCAACAATGACATGTGTGCGCATACGTGGCCTGTGTGTGTGTGTGTGTGTGTGTGTGTGTCTGCTCTGTAGCTCTCCAAAGTTAGCAGCGGCTTTGAGAGCGCTTCACTGTCCTCTCGTTCTAACCTGATTATTAATTATAATGTGCCTTTAGCTGACCGCAGCCTAAACAGGGTGAGACGGCGTTACCAAGGAGACCGACACACCGGTTTATTCACAAGATTTGGAAAATAAATGCAGAAGGATGCTTGTATAGTTGTGATCATCCATATAGGCCTAATAAACCTATTATACAAATGGGCACAAGATTCCTCAAGTGACATTTTCAAATGTGTTGTGCCGTTTGGAGAGATATAGAAGCACTGTATTCATCCGTCTGTAGGATGTCATATTGTAACATCGAAATATTGCAAGTATTCACTTCATGAAATCAAACATTCTGAATGATAAGGTAAAGTTATTGTGACATAAACATGCACTGTAAATTATAAATTGACAATCAAGTCTCAATTAATATAGTAGTTTTAACAATGTTATTGACATCTCTATTTCCATTTGCGCAAACAACAATATTATTTTAGTACAAAATGGTTTTGATAAAACTGTTGTTAAAGGATGAGAATTTTTGATATTTTCCTGCAATTACCTATATGTTGGTTAAAGGCACTTTCTGGAGGTAGAAAGCCACCATGATTCCATGGAAATAGAAAAATAAATCATACTTTGGAACATTTTCCATGCAGATTGACACATTTTAAAACATACTGTGTATTATAGCCAATGGAACAACATTTTCGTGGAAACAAGCAGGAGGAGGCTCCACCTCCAGGCCAAGTACGAGTCAGGTTTGTGGAGATAAAAGCCCACTCACTGTGAGGACACAGATTTATGTACATTTCTAGAGCATTTAAACTACTGCACATTCAGGTAGTTTATATGCAAACGTTTTAGAAGCAATGACATGAACATTGATCCATCCAGAAGCAAATGGCAAGGCAAGTTCATTTGTAAAGTACAATTCGTACACAAAGTGTAGCTACATATCTATAGTATACGGAGTACTCTACAGAAAATGTACGGTGCTTTAAAATCACAATATACTAGGCCTGTTGGAAAAGTCTTCCATAACGCCTGTCATCTGGTTCATATCATAACTTGATCAAAGCATCCGTGTGGCAGAGAGTCCGTCCTGTGTGAGCACTCAACTGTAATCAACCTGGAGCACTGCCTGCAGCAAGGCCCAGGGACATACACTTTAAATGGGCTGCAGGAGGTGAGTGTTCACGAGCCTCCAATACACTTGTTTTAAGATGGAGGCAGATTGATGACTTCTGCAGTGAAATATGGCTCTAAGACTATACAAGAGCATAGTGTTAGCAATGTGTTGGATATTTAAGGCCTTATCCTAAACTTTATCCATGGATCGTCATTCAAAACAGAATATGATTTTTCTTTTTTAGTAGTGAAAAGTCTACAAAATGATTCCTATAAACAGGAAACACATAAGTGGAGTGTTCAGTTATCTTGCCTCCACCAAACTCCTCTCCGGATTTTTTCTTCTTCTTGACAAAGCGGAAACATTTTAGATTAGTCATGGGTTTCAGCTTCCTGTTTATATGGGGTTTTTTATTACTTTTGCCCAAAATGTAATTTGGTTTTGAATTGTTAGAAGCTATGGCAACAATGCTGGATTTTCCTCACGCTAATACTAATAGATATTGTAAACCAAAGATATAACTGGCACATTCTTACAATAATATCAAGTACCCAGATGAATATTCTAATTCTTATGTCAGTCCCAAGCCTAATAAAATTGTTGTTTAAGGCAAATTACATTTAAAACACGTCAAATTATCATGAGTTACTGATGGAAATTGCTGTTCTATAGATCTTTTGAATGGTGAAAAGTGCTCAAAATGACACTTGTATATAAATATCTACCTGTTATTAGATGATATTAGAGGAATTTTGCCCATTCAAAAGATATATTTTGTTCTGAATTGTTAATTGCTATGGTAACGGTGCAAGATTTTCACCCCTCTGTTATAACCCGTGATCCAAAAACTTTACATCCAGAGTGCCTATGACAGGTTGGACGACCCATTTTACCAAAATGTTATCAAGATAATTATATTTAAGATTTAGCTAAAAAAATAAAATTAAAAAATGTCATGTTCATCATTTTACTTCCTGACTGTAAATCGTGACATCATACTATGAATTTCCATTTCTATTGTTACCTTGCAACCATGTTCTAGACTGAGCCAGAACTCCCTAAATGTACACAGAGTATTTCTGATAAATAAAAGTATATTTATTTTATTGAATTAATGTAAAGGGTCAGAACATTTTTTGATAGAACTCTGAGTCTTCCGAGTATAATGTCCTAAATACTGTATGTTTTTGACAGATTTTTTAAGTTTTCTTCACAAACAGGAACTTGTTTTAAAAGTATAATTTATATAACAGGTAATATCCCACCAAATAAAGTAAAAATGAGACAATGCTAAAAACCTGTTGTGCACACTTAGATACAAAGATATTTCCCTTCTGAAAGCTCAAGCTCTTTCAGCTTTACAGTTCATGCATTACTAACTAACACCATCAACTTTTACAAACGCATCTCCACAGAGCCATCACTAAAGAAGCAGCACGCTTATTTTGGGCTGCCAATGCTTTGAACTTTGTCAAATTTTCACATTGTGCTCTGATTGGTATTAAAATGATTTGGTTTAGCAGTTGCCTTTGGAACTTTGATTCCGTCACTTCAAAGTGTTTTTTATTCTGTGCCCTGTTCTGTTATTTTGCCCCCTGTAGAGTTTGGAACAGAAAACCGTCAAAACCAATATGCCGGTAGAGATAAAGGAAGAAAACTATTTGCTGAAGAAAAGGAAAGTATGAAAAAAAAAAAAGGCAGGTTCTGTAAAATGTTTATGTTTAATGTTGTCCACTATTGTCTTATTTCTGCACTGGTAATTGTGATTATTGAAGTCAGAATACAAATGTAAGAACTAGAATAATAATAATCGTGAGAATTGTAGCAGGAAAATCAAGCCATTTCTTGTCAGTCAATGCTCTTAATAAAACGTGAACCTAAATGCAAAGTGCTTTTTGCCGAAAAGATTGATATCACGGATGAAAGAGAATGAAATATTTCCCTGTTGTTTTGTCATTGTGTCAATAATTAAAAAAAAAAATCATGAGATTTCTCCTCACACTTGAACTAAAAACTAAAATTTTATATCGTGACATATCCACAAGGGGGAGTGAAGGGTCAGTTTAATTTAAGACCTGGATAATATCATGACAGATGGGCTAACAGGGGCCACAGGGTGAGCTGGGGGGGGCGGCAATGTTGGCAGAAGAGATTAGACATTAAAAAAAAGGGGGGTTTAATGTATGGTGAATGATATGGAGCTAATGCAGGTTTGTAATTGAATGCCTGTCACGTTGGACAATAAAGAATATATGTGGTATAACCAGTCTTAAGTCTTAATATTATTGAGTTTTATTTAATTTAGGACTTTGATTTCAGTGTTTTTCCAAATTTAAATCAAGACAGTAAGATTGCATTTAAAGTAAAAATCAAAGTGGTGAACATTAAATTAGGAATCAAACCAGTTCTAAATCAGACAGGACATATATTGAATACATTTTTTATTTTTTTATTTGAATTTGAAGTGCAATAAATAAAGATGACATAAACAATATAGTTCTTATCAAATATAGCACAGGTTTTGGGTATCTCCATTGCTAGGATGTTTTTTCTGTCTTTTTTCTGCTGAGGTAGCTGTGGTAGTAGAAGTTGCAGAACAGACCGGTCAGGCTGAGGGCGTAGACCACTTGCATGGCGTTGATGGAGTCCGGGTAGTCACAATCAGCAAACAGGTTGTACGTGCAGTGGCCCGTTACAAGGAAAAACTGGAACTGGTGAAGGGAAAAAAAGGTAATTATTATTTAAACAATATTCATGAAGATTTTAACGAAAGAATTTATGGGAAAAGTCCCTGCTAGTGTTGTCATAAATAGAAACATTTCAAAATCCATTTCAATACTAAGGGAAATGCTAATGATAATAAAACATAATATAATGTAATTTTCAACATAAAATAATAGTAGCCTGTTTATCTAATG
Source organism: Chaenogobius annularis (assembly GCA_015082035.1). Taxonomy (NCBI): domain Eukaryota; kingdom Metazoa; phylum Chordata; class Actinopteri; order Gobiiformes; family Gobiidae; genus Chaenogobius; species Chaenogobius annularis. Next base: position 710,488 of record BJKM01000105.1, read on the forward strand.
TTATTAGATTTATTAGATTTTTTTCAGTATTGATTGAAGTTATGATACTACATTTAGTGATGATTGATAAATTTAGCAAAGAAATACTTCTGGGTCCAACTTGTAAATTCTTGCTTGGTTTTGGGAGGATTATTTGATGCATTTTCACAATAAATAATTAACTGAATAATTAAACATCTGGATTTTCATGAGCACATAAGAATACCATGAATAACTTTCGTTGGATGAGGTCTGAGTAATTTAATATTCTTGTATTCGGCGCACAAGTCCCGCCTTCATTACACCTCCATAAGTAAATCCAATTCAAAAACACTGCCATTTTAATTAGTTCAACAATATTAACCAAGTGGTGAGTCCAACAGTTAACAAAGGCTTGCTGGTCAGTTACATAATGCCGGTCAGCTGCGACACTGACCTATATATGCCGCTCTAAATAGGCCAAGGGGAACCTCTACTACTGCATTGTCCCCTCATAAGCTCCATAAGCGGAAAACAGATGGTTCAGTAGCTAGCCGGGTAGCATCAGTGGTGTTAATCTGTCGTGTTATGCTCGTCTAAACAATGGAAAAGCAATTAGTGGGCCTTATGTTACGGACCTCTTCAGATCTGGACTGCACTTGGTGACGACGTCGTTGTATGTCACTTGTCTTGAATGCTGTTTCATATCTTAAGTACTGCGCATTGTACATTTTCATTAAAACCAAAATTCCCTACAGTTTGAGGACCACTTTAGATATTGTTGGCCACTCTCAATACCAAGAATACAAGCCCCTAAGAGCAGCAGTGGAGCTGGTGACTCAGTTAAGATTTTAAAAGAATTTTAGCTATTAACAAGAGTGGGGCAATGTGACTAAAATGTATTTTCACTTTTAACACACAAACTCCAAATTTCTTCCAAAGGCTGGTTATAGACTTTTCGGTTAAAAAAGACCCACGCTGATCATTTCCGATTAGAAATTACGTAAAGTGCATGTGACCGGTTTGACTACCAATTTACATGATGTTTAGGCTATATTTCATCATTTGAGTAAAAATGCTGCATATTTCTACCCTGTTTCCCAGTTTTGGTGACTTTCATGATGTTACTTCTTGGTTGGGCATGTGACAAAGGTAGAGGTAATTCTACAACTGTTACCTAAACAATGGTCACAATCTAGATATAAACCACACAACAGTAATTTGACAAATAATACCTTTGTTTGTCAAATTCAATTATTGTTTGCTAAATACAAGTTTTATTTTTTTTTATTTTTCTTCACAAACTGCAACTTGGCTGATGTAAAACTATGATAAATAATTACCACAGGGGCAATCACACCAGCCAAATTATTAAGTAGAAACACATTAGAACTTGTCACATGTACTTTAATCTTTGCAAAGCGACGCTTTGTGTCACGTCAGACACACTCCACACACCCCAAAGGTGCCATGGATTTAACTGTCATAAATATAATATGTAAAAATACTTTTCGGGGTCGGTACAACACACAAATGCTTCCCAATGTTTAATTTACACATTCCTTTCCATTTATCCAGGTTTGGGACAAGCACAAAAGTCACATGGTACCCGATCTGGCTAAATATACATAACTTACCAACTGCAGAAAGGTGATATAGCGTTTCCACCAAAGATATTTGCTCATGCCCGGTCCCAAAGCTGCCAAACCATAGTACAAATACATCAACACATGGACCATGGAGTTAATCAGGCCAATGAAGAAATCTGGGAACAAAAAGCAGTTTTATTTCAGACATTTTGTACACTATTCTAGTAATGCTGGGGTATGTAATACTTACTTTGTCCTCCGGCTACATATTTAATTCCAATCCAACAGTTGAAAATCATTGTGGCGTGATGATAAACATGGAGGAAAGTCAGCTGATTGTTCTTTTTCCTCAAAATGAAAAACATCTGACACAAGAAAAATAAATCGTTTAGAGTTTTGTAAGACATAACCTATTAACTTGGTATGTGAGTTATTAAGTCGTTGATTTGGATGTTTAAAATAGCTTTACTGTTTTGTCCCTGGTGATAAACACCACATTGGTAATAAATAGACAACATTCTGAGCGTAGCGATAACTCACAGTATCACAAAGCTCTATCACTTTGGAGAAGAAGAACCACCAGTACACTCGGGCCATCTGGCGACACAACAAGCAGAAAACCAGCATTAAGTCGAACAGTTCTCTTGGAATAATATATACCCAAACAGCAAATTAATATTAAATGGGGGAAAAAAAGACAAAAAAGACAAAATACAAAACATAAAACTCAAAGATGGCTGTTTTACACATTCAAAGCCTACACGCCAACAATGCAACTCTGAATGTTACTGAATTATGGACACAATAGGCAGCTCATATCCACATGAGGCTTCAGATTCGTGTTTTTTTTTTGGTTATTCTTGCATAGTTCATGTTAAAACAGCAAAATCTAAATCAGTGGTGGAAGAAGTACTCAGTTTTGTTACTTAAGTGTGGGCAAAACATGTTAAAGTATCACAGAATTAAATCAAACAAACCTTAAGTAACTTTTAGTGTGAAAACATTTAATTATTACACACAGATATTTAAAGCACTATCAAAGGGTCTCATAGAATAAAAAAGAATTGTACAGCACAGTTAAACAATGTATTGTTACCTGCTCTCAAATGTAGTGAAGTAAAATCAAATGGTATCTACAGTAAAATGTACATACAAGCCACCATCTGAATCTACACTTATGTACATTGCTCATACAAAATGTCAAAAAAGATGACAAAATAAGAATGCTAAATGTTGTCATATTTAACCAGTGTCATGTGGGGGCACAGTATTACCCTCATAGCCAGGGGGTTGTCACTGTAGTCCACGGGTTGGCAGAGCAGACTGTATTTGGCCAACCAGGACGAGGCAGTGAACTGAAAACACAAAAGCGGCTTTCATCTCTGCTTTGGTTTGCCTCTGTCTGCATACATAAACACTTTTATCTCATTTTGTCAAAGTGCTTGTGAGCAAATCACATTTTGTTTCAGGGATAATGTCTGTGATGTGGACAGAGCATAACACACCTATTAACGGCAACATTATGACCACTGAAACACTTTGGGGTGTGATAAAAGCACTGATTAAATGTTGTCTTTTAAGGCGCACTCTGTAACATTCCTGGTGGTGGGCCTGCTACCTGTTGTCGCCGTGGCAATGCGAGCACTTTGCCAGGATCATTTCACAGTATTGAATACAATCTCTGTGAAAACACGACAGCAGGCTAAGTTACAAGTCAGATCAGTGGAGAGTCCAGCCCCTTTATAGTAGAAATGCTTGTTTTCCTGGATATGTTTGAGCAAAAAAAAAAAAAAAAAACATTCCAGAAGGAAATAAATGCAAGATAAATATACGTTTGATGCTGGACTGTGGAACATTTCAGGCAAAGCAATGGTAAAAATGTTTCTGATGAGCTGGCAGCGGACCATCCACCAGAAAAGTTACATAGTGCACCTTTTATAGTGGGTTGTCCGAAAACACACAATGTCACGATGCAATTATTTTAGAACGATCATTTCTATTGTACACTATTTTCTATTATATTATATTATTATATTATTATATTATATTATATTTCTATTATATATTATCTATTATTATTTTTTCTCTCTATGATGACTAGAGAATATTTATGAATGTGTAGGCTGTTATGGATAAAAACCGGAATTCTTTTTTGACATTTTGATTGCATAATGCCACTGGAATTTGGTATGCGCTTTAGGGTCTGTATTGGGCAGTTAGTGATTACGATGATCAAATTACAGCTAGGATTCAGTTTTTATCAGCGAATAGTCACGATTGGTCAATTAATCATTGCAGCCCTACTAAATACCTTTATTTTGCAAATGGTAATAATGTTTTGCTATTGTAGACCTGCTTCTATTGGCTAAATGACAATGTGTAGATTACCTCATAGGACATATATGCAGACAGGCACACCATGGCAAAATTGTAAACTAGCAGCACTGGTTTGAGGTTCACCGGGCTCCTTTTGGACATCAGCTTCGGCCCAGACCATAAAATGACCAAATAGCCAAAGAAGATGCAGATGATAGGCACTGGGGAGTAGACCAGGAGCCATTTATCTGTCCTCTTGTCTAGCCAGAGATAAGATGAAGAGATAGGCTATAAAAGCGCTCTTATGTCTAACCATATCAGAATTTAAAAAGACAATTGACAAACCCCTCAAAACGTACCTCCATTTTCTAGAATCCCTTGATATAGCACTTGGAGTTTTTGCCAAGTGGTCACTCCACGCTGGAACTGACATCACAAGAACAGCTATTAGTTTTCTGAGTGCTCAATACGCCACAAATATCTTGCACCTCGACTAGTCAGTCACTGAGAAAAGAAACGTCATATCAGTTATCAGCAAAAAAACGTCAGACAAGATGCAGAAACGCCCATTTACAAACTTGATCAAAATCGGATTACGCGCACTAATCCAAACGCGTCTCCTGGTAATGGATAATAACTAAGGCGTTTTGATGAATGGCGTGTGAAGAACAGATGATGGGCAACATGAGCCAGTGCTGCCACCTGCTGGTTTATGCTGGTGTATTGTTTTCTTGCCCTTAATAATGGCACTGCGCTGTCACGACAGGCGAACATACAGTTTGCTATACTTTGTGGTCATTAGACGGGATATTAGCGCCCTCTAGTGGAAGTGTTGAGAAAACGTAATGCCTGTCGCAATCAACTTGAAAACCAGATTTTATTTTAGAATGCATTTCTTGAACAACATGCAACATAATTAACCCATACATACGACGTTACAAAAGTACAGTTTATCACAATGCTATTACATTCTATCCTATCTTGTTTTACATAGGCATAAACTTGATGCCTGAGCTGTATATTTTCATATGAACTCCTAATCTTTTATCTTTTATGAGGGATTACACCAACTTTTATCTTTTTCTACTAATACTATTTGTACTGTATATAAAATAAAGGCATGTTTTGTATATTGCATGGATTTTACACCTTGTCTGGGACTACAGTTGAAAACTAGCTAAACTACAGCTAATACTATTAGCTGTAGTTTAGCTAGTTTCCATGTGCAGATTTACAGAAATGTTGATTAATTTGCACTGTCCCAGTTCAAACAACAGTCCTGTGCTCAGGTCTCTGCACTGGCTCCCTGTGGCTCAGAGAATAGACTTCAAAGCAGCTCTGCTTGTATACAAGTCTCTCCACGGCCTAGTGCCAAAGCAGTCTCTGGGAGCAGCCTTCTGCTGGTCGCCAGAGTCAGGAATAAACATGGGAAATCTGCGTTCTAGTTCTATGGGGAAAAGGTCTGGAATAGCCTTCCCGAGGTTGTGAGACAGGCCCCACCCCGGCTGTGTTTAATCTAAAATAAATACTGTTTTGCCTATGTTTTAATCTGGGTTTTAAAATTTGAATAACATGTTAATGTGTTTTTATGTTTTTAGTTATTTATTGTGACTTACACTGAATTGTGCTTTTATGTATCTTTTAACGTTGTAAAGCATATATATATATATATATATATATATATATATATATATATATATATATATATATTATAATATATATATATATATATATATATATATATATATATATATATATATATATATATATATATATATATATATATATATATACTGTGATTGGATCATAATTTTACCACTTAGGCTTGAATATGTTATACAGTTCATCCAGTGCTGGGATTTTTAAATATAAGATGTAAATGAGAGTTAGTCAAAAATATATATTATAAAATTGAGTGAGCGAGAGAGAAAGAAGGGGAGTGAGAGAGAGGGAGGGAGGGCGAGAAAGGGAGAGAGAGGGAGACAGGGTGAGCGAGAGAGGGAGAGGGAGAGCGAGGGAGAGAGGAAGAGGAAGGAGAGAGGGGAGAGAGGGAAGAGAGGGGTAAAGGGAAGAGAGAGCAGTTGTTAGAACTCAGATATCTTTTCTAAACTCCAGTGTTATCTTTGTCAAAGCTATAGACCTTTTTCTTTTAGTCTGTGTAGAACTTATTTCATGTTAACCATGGATGCATTATGTTAACTCATACAACCGGAAGAAGGATTATGTTGTATGGCGGCCCCCTGACGGGCTTCCGGAATAAGGTGAATAAGGCTAGTGGAGATTCTGTGAGCAAACTAAATGCCTTGTAGGTAGATGAAAGGATGAAGGTAAGCAGGTTAACCCACATGGGACTGTCTTCATGGGGATTTGCCGGGGAAATCCCAACCAGAGAGCAGCATTGACAAGAATCCCACACTTTTTAACAAAGCATAAGGAGATTTTTGTTGCATGACAATATGCTTACACATTGAATAATGAGTTACAAGTTCATGCTGTTACAAAAGGAATCATTGGTTTCATTTAAAAAATAATGCAAAAGTACATCAGCAACTGCAATTTCCCTATGATACCGTACATTGAAATGTATTTTAAAATGTAGAAAACTTGTAATATGAAGACTTACCATCTTATCCTGTGGTCAGCTGCTGGTCTAACCTGTTGTTTCTAAGAGACGTGACATATGGCTGTGCAGAAGCTCAAGTACTCCATGACAAATCCTATTGGCCAGACTGCTTGGTAGGCTCGAGCATGTATTTGTAATGAGCATGTATTTGTAATGAGCATGTATTTGTAATGAGCATGTATTTGATCAGTATTAACAAAATAAAATGATTGACATGACATAACAAATTCCAATCGCTTTTAATACCATTGACCCATTATTGATGAAAATACTTTACTGCATATTTTCAACATACGATGAAGACAATGCAACGAAAAGGCTAAAATATTTGGGAAACTCAACCCTTGTAGCAATGAAAAGCATATCCCGCAGTAAGGTTTGCAATTAATTGGAAGGTTTGCAATCATTTGGATATTGTAGTGGTAAGTAGTACTGACTGAAAGATAACAATGCATAAAGCCCACTTGTCCTGTCTGGTTGGTAGTGAGTTATTACTTGTCCACATACATCTATCCACAGTGGTCTGGCGTCAGGTTTTCACTGCAGATTTCATTCACTGGACACAACCGCTCATTTCAACCACACTGGAGCAAGAAGAAGCATTTCATTTGCGTTGTTATTTATCAGCTAATATTAAAACTTACTATGTTGTTTTTGAGTCAGTGCAGTCCAGTTTCCTGTTTAACTTTGGGACAACTTCTTATTGGGAGATTATGTTGGATCAGAGTCCTGGTGATTCTGCCCCGGGGCTGGTTGTGGTTGGGCGTGGTGCTGGTGGTCATGGTGGTGGTCATGGTGGTGGTCATGGTGGTGGTCATGGTGATGGTCATGGTGATGGTCATGGTGATGGTGTGAAGATGGGGCTGGCGGTGATGGGTTGATTTTCTCTGCTGCAGGTGTCGTCTGGTTCAGCTGAGAGAGGAAACCACTCCCAATGTTGGTGCGGTTGGAATGGGCCTGTAGAAAAGATATTATTAATGGCCAATTCAGCGTTTGTTTTGACATAATATACTTTGATAATAGGTGTAATATATTGGGGATGGAGTTGGGAAATATTTGAAACATTTATAATATCATAAATGTTGGTCAGTGTAATTCCTCATTCGTCCAGGAGTGTTCCATTGTAGAAAAAGCTTCAGTTGTAGTCATCTGGACACTGTGCTCCCCTTAATAATAATAATAATAATCACATCTGCCTGTAGTAGTAACTGTATTTTCTTGATGTTTACTCACTGTGCAGTTACAAATGTTTTTAAAATAAGTAGCTCTGATGGCAGCCTCCACATACGGGTGATTCAGCAAACTATATGGAAGGACGACATGGAAAGTCAGAAGGCCACATCTGGAACAAGACAGACAAAGCAAAAACATGTTTCATCCAAGGATTGCTAAAGTGTATCTTTTTTCTGGTCCCAAGAATAAAGAATGTTGGGCCTTCTTAAATTAAAAAAATTAATAAAATCATGTTTGCCCCACAGTCCGTACCTGTCATAGACCAGAAAGTCATCTTTGTCCCCGTCCAGGATCTCCCACACGTCAGTTTGTAAAGGTGCTTGCTGGTACACAGGAACCCCAGGGGGCGCTCTCCTCTTCAGCTCCCAGTACATGGCTCTGGACATGGCTCTCTGCTCATTCACAATGATGAAGGAGACCCCTGTCATATTGACCCGGGTCAGCTTCTCCTGCAGGGGGCCAATCCTACACAGATAGAGTCCGAATGTTCTCAATAACAAACCTTTAATTGCGCACTATGGAACTTTTGATATATATACATTACAAATTCTTGAATCCTTTTCAGACCAAATAACAATTTATATTTCAAGAAATTATATTCATGATTTAGTTCTGTTTTTCACTTCTGGCTTAGCTCTGCTTTGGTCTCAATCCAAAGTCTATTTTTTGTGTTTGCTTTGGGCGACTCGCAAAAAGAAAACAGTTTTTTTGTAACCATTGACAAAATCAACAACTTAACCTGGAGTTTAAATAGAGCAAACGTTTAGCTTTAGAGCCAGTGTTGATGTCATATACACCACATTAAAACCATAAGAATAGTGAGTTGTCAGTGGTGGAATGTAACAAGTTCACAAGTACAAAAGAAAAAGGACTGTACTTCAGTAGCATTTTGAGCTATCTGTACTTTACTTTAATATTTTTTCCAGTAGATACATTTATTTCTAATTCATTACATTAGAGAGCAGGTATCTGTACTTTCTGCTCCATTAAAATTATGTGACATTCTGTGTAAAGGTTTTGAGAGCAAGACTCAAGAATTGATTGAAATTCCTACATTATACTGAGGACCAGTACAATTTTTATAGAAACATCACTACATTTAGCACTTTGACCGGTCTCAAAACCTGTGTGAAATACTTTGTCTTTTTACTCTTAAAGTACATGTTTCAATGGATACTTCAAAACTTTTACTTAAAGCTGGGGTACCCTACTTTTTGTTGTTGTTGTGAATTTGTACATTTTGTATTTTCCACCAAGTAGGAGTAAAAGCAGCACTTAGTGACAAAATTAGACCACAGCGCGTCATCTGTAGCTAATAATAAAGCATTCTATTTCTCGCCAACACGGATGTAAGGGCCGAAAGCAGCGCTCTGATTGGCTATGCTTGGGCGGACCACCCCAGTTTCTCTTTGCCATCTGAAAAAAGTTCTTCTTACGCTGAGCATGCATCTTAAAATGAATGCACGTGAACAATAGCAATCTGCAAAATGGTTTGTGAGCGCTAGGAACTAGTTTGACAGATTTTAATACCTTCTTCTGGTTTTGCTGTGTGAAAATCAGGTACTCCAGCTTTAAGTGCAATTTTTATGTGATACTTTGAATATTTTGTTTGCCCACATATCTTCTTCCACTACTGTTTGTAACAAAAATGCCCCATAGTCTCAACTTTATAAAAAGTGAATCAAGGTGCAGTTCTTACCAGGCTGCCTGCTGGAGACAGAGCTGTCAGCTGGCCTTGAGGAGGGCCACCACCACCACATTTCCCTGTAGCTCCTTCATGGGTGCTTGGCCTACGATGTCCCAGTAGGGGGCAGGCTTGCAGATCCTGGAGGCATCATTGTCCCCCTCCACCAGCAGCGTGACATGTGAGGCCCAGAGCACAGTTGGCAGGGCCAGATACCACAGCCACAAAGATGAGAGAGAGCTCATTGTCCCTCACTGGACACCTATAAATAAACATAAAACATCAGTGACAAAAGGACTGTCTCTTCTCATCCAAAGTCTCCAGCGATGCTATTGACAATCGGATTAAGCCTTTAGTTCAGTGTCTTTTATCCAGAAGTAAATGGTCAAAGGCAGTGATCCCAAAATAATGAAGAAACAGTAAACAGCCATTGTGTGTCGCAAGAGAAGCAGGGGCCAAAGGACAGTCTGCCAGTTTAACAAAGAGGCACTGCATACAAAATATATCTATACTAAATAGTAAGTTCACGTAAGATGTTTGATGGATTACATTATATGATTGTTGTTTTGAATTAGAATGTGAAGAGTTCAGCAAAGATATTGTGTAGCAGCCTATTTCAGTGACCAAAAACATATCCATATCCAAAGAAAACGAATACATTGAAATGAAATAGGTTTACCTGCTTCCCCTCGCGGCTCCCTGTGTCCCATTTGAGAATCTCAGCACTGTGTTTGTTTTTAAAGGCTTGGTTAATGATGATGATGCACTTCCCCCAAATCAAACAGAGAGAAAGAGAGAGATAGGGGAGAGAGAAACAGCAGTGGAGGGTAGCACTTTTTTTTAAACAGAAATAATTAATAATTGTATCAAAACATGCATTGTGTTGATTTTCTTATCTTTTTCTGTTGTAATATGTGTTTCTAATAGATGTTGTAGAATGTGTGTTGTGTAATTAAGGTCAAATATAAACACTTCCAAACTGTTCAGGCATGACTGGTTTAAGGTTTGAGAAAGAAGGTCATGTGATCATCAGTGCAAATCAATTAAACTCACAAGAAGGAGATCAAAGTGCTGTTTTAGTCCCATTCGACACACACACACATTGACTGGGTTTAACGGCGCAAAGATTTTATTTGAGCAAATTTAGCAACAACATCAAAAAGTGAAGGTTCTTGAGAATACATTACACTCTGTTAGGGGGTACCGGAATAAATTACTCTTAATGAATTTAAACATCTACAGAGGTAGTGTCGTAACAGTTGTGCAAACTAGTGTTTCCTTTCACACGTCCAAATAAGAAAATATCCATGAACACTAAATGATAAAGGATGAATCCACAAATTTAGCTTCAATAAGGTAAGAATGTTTAATGTCAAACAGCCTGGCATAAAGTGATGTCATAACCTTTAGTCATAGTCATTATTTTTTCACTGTTTTGGTCGACCTTTTATTTTTGTATTTTTGTTTCTATTAACAACAACTTAACCTGGAATTTAAATAAAGCAAATGATAAAAACTGTGGAATGACCTTTAGCTTTCGAGCCAGTGTTGGAAGAACCATAACCACCACATTGAAACTGTAAGAATATTATGTATTCAAAGGTGGAATGAAAAGTAAAAAGGACTGTAATTAAATATAATTTTGAGCTATCTGTCATTTTTACAGTCGATATATTTATTTCTATTTCACAACATTTGACAGCCGATATCTGTACTTTCTGTTCCATTAAAAGTTTGAGCTTTCATATGGTTTTAGGGGTAATCTTAACACATTCATCGTGACGTTCTGTGTAATGGGAGTTTTAAGACCCAACAAAATATACAACACATAAAATTCACTTGAAAAAATTGTAAATTGATTGAAATTCCTATAGGTGACTAACGATCAGCACATTTTTTTTTAGAAACATCACTAAATTTAGCACTTCGACAGGTCTCAAAGTACATTTTTTGTAGGGTACTTCAAAACTTTTACTTAAGTGAATTTTTTTATGTGACACTGTACTTGGGTAAGGTAAGAATGTGAGTGTGTTAAGTGTATGTATGTGCATATTTTTTACGTCTTTAAGTCTCCAAATTGTAATAAAACCATTTATGTAAAACAATTAGGCGTGTTGCAGGTAAGAATGATATGGTTCAATTTGCGGTTATAATTCAAAGTGCATTTGGCTTGGTAAGGTTTAAAGTTAGGATTATGTTTACTTTTTCTCTGTATATAAATATTACATGACTGTGCAGTGTCTGTTCCTGAAACTTTAGAGGTTACAATGCAATTTATGTTCAACGTTTCAACAAGGAATTGTTTTTTAATGCTACAGGGATATTTAGGCTGCCGAGATATATACTCCTGAATAAAACTTTAATGTATACATTCATAAAGATATCTATTTGCATAAATTCCTTGTAAGGTATGGCAATGTGTGTATACAACATGTCATTTCAATTAAACCAGTGCAGAGGTGTAACTCCAGACGGTCTCACACCTACGACCCCATCTTTTTTTGGGGGTCTTTTTTCCAGCGCAAATTGTAAGTAAAGAAGTGCCCTAAGTGAGTGACACCATGCATTTATATTCTTTGGTTTCTGCAGTCATATATAGAAGTCAATGTGCATTTCTCCCAATCAGGACAAAACACCAATGAGTTCTTCATCATTGTCTCCGACGCCTTGTGTGGGACTGTCGCAGTTTGCCATGAGGCCCAGGCCCAGCTCAGCCAGCTCCTCGCAGCTCATGTCCGTGGTTACCATGATTTTAGTCTCCAGTCGGTTACACAGCGTCCTGTAGGAGGGCAAAGGGTACCCCAGTTCACGTAGGTACTCGTAGCCCTTGGTGCCAACAGCGGTACGAATTTTTCGAGCTTTAATGATTGTCTCAGGAGACCAGACAGCGCGTCGCGAACGTTTAGTGAGGGACAGCGCGCGGATCTGATCCTCATACAAGAAATTCTGGAGGCCCTTTTCAATACGGTCGAGTCGATAGAGACGCTTCTTCATTTCTTCAACCTAATGATGAGAGAGAAAAAAGTCAGAAGCACTTATAACACTTTTAAATCAAGAACAGAATACTATTACTGTTATAACACTACATTTTTATTATTACGTAACCATTTTTTTTATTATTCTTGATGAATACATTGTTTCCTAGACTTTCCAAAAAGTCATGGGAGTAATTACATTGAATTAAATCTCCAAAAGTGTAAAAAGTGTACCTCTTTTTGTAACCTTGCTGAGTTTTGCATCTCCTGCTCCAGTTGCTTCTTCAGTAGATGACATTGGGTGCAGGGTGGCTGGTCCTCTCTGGCACAGTCTCCGTCCTCCTCATCCAATCCTGGCAGTGGGTTGCGTCTTGCGTAGCCATGGTCGCCCACATTTAAGTCTTTCTCCACTAAAAAGTAAATGCATTTAGTTAAAGGTGCGCTTTGTAACTTTTTTGGTGGAGGGTCTGCCATAAAGATGTCATTACACAGTAGTATGCCATTAAACTTATCACCAGGGAGACAAGCATTTGACGCTACGGGAAAGATCTGCGGAAAAGTTTCCCTGCCCTTATGTATTTTTGAACACATGTGACTAAATAAATGCACGATCAATACGTTTACTGCCATAATGCGGAACACTCCAGGCATAGGAATAATATCTCCATGGAGACCAGCACTATAAAAGTTACATTGTACACCTTTAATTGGGATGGCTCATCAATAAATGCATTTAGATTGTGCATCATGACTCACCTGGTTCTGGTTTTAGGGGGATCAAAATGAATGGCGTGTTAACAGCGGGATAAGGGGGCTCTCCAACACTGAAAATAGTTGGAATTGCATTGGGTTTGAGCTTCTTCCCACCAGCTGGAGATCTGGCAATCTCTTCATATTGGCTGCGTTCGAAGTGGTCCTGGTTTGGAAAATATATTCAGTAAAACATGATGAAATAACCACAACTTATAATTTTTCGGCTTACTTCGCAGAGTCTGGAGTGAGGGGTAGGTTCAAAATCCCGTCGACAATTGACAACCCATTTCTTCTTACGAGCAGGGTCTTTGGGAAACCTGAACAGCTGTTTGCCGATGCTAGTTGAATTTGAACAATGTGGAGCAGAGCAGCCTCCCATTTCCACAACAAACGCAAACTCATACAATGGAAATCGAGAAGTGCGTTGCGCTCAACAGATAAATGTTAAATAAATTACATGCGTTTGTATGGTTAAAATTATTCACAAGCAGAAAAAAGTTACATATCCAGCGTGGCTTTACTTCTGGAAACCGGGTGTTTCGTTACCAAGGGAATTTACAATGCGGTTAAGCTTTTTTCTTAAAATTATTTTGACGAAGATAAAATATTTTTGACTTTGTTTGAGCCAAAATGGCGCCGACTCTTGGCAGCGTCGTTTGGTGACGTAATGTTTACGTGCACCCGTTGTGGATGCCTTTCCAAAAAACAACTAACTAAATGTAATACAATCTCAAATGAAATTAAAATGCTACTATTAAAGTAAGCACACAACCGTACATTTACTCGAAATAGCTTTATACCCTGACATTGTGCATGTAGTGTCTTATTTGATTAAATATACCACGCATTTATAAACATTTTACTCAGGCATTTTAGCCCCACATTGGTCCTGTTTGTCACGTGACCACTACGCGCAGCAGGACCCATAAAGCACGTTGAAATGTTTACGGTTGCTGCGTCTTCATATATAATGTTTTATTTCTCTTTTCACCGACCCCAAATGTCTTAAATAACCAACGCCACTCAAAAAGTGTCTCAAAAGAAGAAAACTATTCAGCGGCCTCAATACAAAGCTGCAGGAAGTTGCAAAGCGATGTCTTCCTTCGTAGTTCCAGTCATTGATGTTCACAATGATAATTTCAAAGAGCTTTGGCCTGCTATGGTTGTTGCATTGAAAACCTCTTCCTTTATTGCCCTTGACACCGTAAGTACCGGCCCTGTAATATGTTTAGATATTTTATGTAGGCTGCTCATTGTAAGTTATTAACATTGCACATTGTCAATAGTTTGTTAATAGTGTGTGTTTATGATTCCCTTTTAGGAGCTTAGTGGTCTTGGGAACAGGAAATCTTTACTAGCTGAGTAAGATAATTGCCATAAGTTTATGTAGGTCTGTCACAATAAGAATTGTATTCATGCCACAAAGCCTAACTACAATTTATACAACTAATAAAAACCCGAATGAAGCACTAATGCTTAAATAGTATATATAATTATTCATAAATTTACTTATTCAACTCTCTAAAGCTCATATAATTTTGAACTATTATAAACTAACAAAACATTTCCCATTACTGCAAAGAAAATGTACACATGATAAATGTTTTGCCCTAAAAGTATCTTTAATTTGTTAACAAGAAGGTAATATAGTACTTATCGTGACAGGCCTATGTGTGTGTATTCAATACAGTATTTACTTTTCATCATTAGTGTCTGAATACTAATTGTTTTTCTTCCAGATCAATAGAGGACAGATATAAAGCCATATGTAATGCTGCTCGCACTCGCTCCATCCTCTCTCTTGGATTTGCATGCTACAAAAAACTACAAAACAAGGTGAATTATTGCCACTGTGGATACCATTATATTTGGTGGGATTCAGATTCTGCACAGTGATTATGTCATACTCCGAGATGAGGGGCAAAAGTTGAATTGTCTTAAGAAATTGGCTAAATGTTTAAAAATGACAAATGTTGAACCCAATCATTTCTACAAGACCGTAAAATGCTACATTACAACAGAAATCTACATTTAATATGTATTTTAGTTGCTCCACATCTGGACTAAATATGTAGAATCAGAAAAGTTTTATTGCCATTGTCGCTGAACAAAACTGAAAAACTAGGAACTTGCTTTGGTTGTAGGGTGCAACATAATACAATTTGAAATTATAATATCAAACAAATATTTATATAGACTATGTTAAAATAAGACCATATGCCGGTAGAATGTTGTGATGTCATCCAGCAATAAGTCAATATGTAATTAAACCTGATTGTTTTTCCTTTGCCAAAGCCTGAAGACTCATACCTAGTCCAGGTGTATAACCTGACTCTGCTGTGCTCGGAGGAGTACATCATTGAGCCTCAGTCTGTGCAGTTTCTTGTGCAGCATGGTTTCGACTTCAACAAGCAGTATGCTCATGGGATCCCTTATCTCAAAGGCAATAACAAGGTAATGACACAAGGACAACTATATTATTTAGACTTTGACTGCATATTTTCATGTTGTTCTCCACATCAGGCAGAATCTGACTACCAGGGTGTTCACATCAGGGCCCTTTTCACTGAGCTGCTGCGTGCCCGGAAACCACTGGTTCTCCACAATGGCCTCATCGACATGGCCTTTCTATACCAGGTAAATTATATTATACGTGATATGAAGCACTAAGTAAGCTACTGTCTTTTCAAATGTATTCTAGAAATGTTATCTAGTTATAAATTATATATAAGCAATATCTTGTTTCTTGCCAGAGTTTTTATGCTCATCTGCCTGAGCAACTGGCGACCTTCACGGCTGATCTATCAGAGATGTTTCCTGTGGGTATTTATGATACCAAATATGTCTCTGAGTTTGAGCTCCGGCTAACTGCATCTTATCTGGAGTACGCCTACAAGAAATGGTCAGTGGCAGGTCTCTGATTTATCTCAAAACTGTTTTGTTTTATAACACAAACTTATGTTGTTTTCAGTAAACTGGACAACTCTCGTGGACTGACCCCTGGGTCAGCCGGTCCACATGTCCAGGTGGAGTTCTGTCAATATGGGGGTCATATGTCCAGCTACGTGGACTTCAGAGAGTGCCCAGATGTGATCTCTTCAGAGGGACAGACTGAAATATGTGAACGCTTCTCTGTGAGTGACGTGATCAAGTTAATAAAATAAGTATTTGCTGTTAATAATAAGCTCTATTCTTATGTCTGCTCCTGCTGTGAAGGCTTTTGGTTGGTGTCCAAATGGAACACAGTGTCCATTGTCCCACGACACGGACCTCATTGTCCTCCAAGATGAAAAAAACAAGAATGATAAACGAAAAAAGAGGAAGCGACAAAGAAATAAGAAGAAAGGAGGAGAGAATACAGAGGATTCTTCTATTTTTGAGGGCGCACCAGAAAACAAAATGCCTCACATGGAAACAGGTGTCCAAGAAAAATCTGTGAATGAGTCAGAGGAAAACATGAGCTGTGTTACAACCAGTGACCTCCCAAACACTGATACTGACAATGGTATAGAAAGTATGACTAAAGATGTCATGAAAAAGTCCCCCATCTGCTCACCACCGAAGAAGAAACTGGACACTGGGACGCACAGGGCCGGGTTTGATGCTTTTATGACCGGATACATATTTGCTCACTCTTGTGTCACTGACCGAAAAACTGAAGATGGAGTGACTGGGAGTGAACAGGCAAAGCAGGAGGCACAACAGTGGCTTCCTAACGGTCTCAATAAGGTATACCTCAGTGGCAAATCTGTCCCACTAAACATAGTCAAAAGCACATTCGCCAAGTCATCCAAAGCACATATGCTCAAAATGGAGAGAGTTTGGGAGTCAAGACCTTAGAGGTTTTGAAGTTTTCAGTTTTATTAGTCAGCCTGACATAAAATCTTTCCCAAACATCTCTACAATTATTATTTGTACCAATACTGAATGATAAACTTTTCTTTTATCCATGAACATCAAATAAACACATTTATAGATGTGTAAATGTTGCCATTTCCAGTATCATGTAAACTGAAGATTACAGTGAAATACAACTGGTTTTGTATTGTTTCTGTTCTAATTTTTTGGCTTGGAGACTACTACTTACGTTTTACAATTTAAACAAAATGCGAACTAATAAAACATTTTATTTTTTACATTGCTTACATGTTTGTGTTTTCATACATGTCAAGTGTCATGTAATTTATAGATGCATATATTTAGGGTCTGTATTTGTAGAGCATAATTTAATTTAAAGACAAATTTATTTAAAATCCCAATAGAACTAAGTAAAAACAATTTCATTACATTACAAGAGTGCAGGTAAACATTCTTATAGTCATATTTACAGCTAAACAGAACTGAAATGCATTTTTTCTATTGTTTCATCAACTGCTTTAATCCAAATTTTACACAAAAGTCACAACTCATTTATACAATATTATAAAGTGTAATAATACTGTTAAACACATGGAGGCAGTAGTGCAGCATGAACGCCTTGTTTAACTGCTAGAAGAAGAGGTGTACAGTGACAGTCCTTCGACCTGGCTCTGCTCTCTACGTGCATTATAAGATCAAATTGGCGTGTGTGTAGCTAAATTTTAGATTTACAGTGATCAAATGAGCCGCACGTCCGTGAACTCCAGCTGATACACACTGATACCGAAATGGCGGACAGTGAAATAGACTACAACATCGTGTTTCCAGACGCAGGGACGTCGGGTGAGCATCACTTCCATTGTACAGTTGATAGCCCAGTTAGCCTAGCCTGCCTTTAGCCTTCAGTACATGTGTCACTGCTCAAATAAAGTGTCAGGATTGAGTCTGTGTGTTGTTTCAGAGAGGCATTGGCAGGGGACAAAGGAGCCAGTGGTGATCCTGTTGGGCTGGGCTGGATGCAAAGACAAACACCTGTCCAAGTACAGCTCCATTTACAACGAACAGGTACAACTGCTGCTGCCATTTACATGTAGCCTGGTGTTATGGGCACGGGTTTCAGACAGCTGTGGCAATAGTTTTACCTTATCAAATGTAGAATTTAAAAAAACATCACTCCATTCTATAGATATTTGTTTGAAACAAATCTCGGCTACATAGGGCTGCCAACGAATAATCATTGTAATCGCGACTAGTCGACTATTAAAATGATCGTAATTCGGTTTTGTTGATCTTTATTATTATCTGGACTATACAGACTCTAGAACACATGACAAAATATGTTTTATAATGAAGACGGCACATTATAAAGTGAACATTTCAAAGAATAATAAAACTGTTTTTCATCAATAATATAATTTATTTTTAAACGTTCTTGATTGAAGTGTCAGTGTTCAGTTGAAATAAATGTTTGACTTGTCGTCAAATCTGAAAAAATTATAGCTGACTGGTTGACTTCTGTTATGTCTTTGTTTTTAAGCTATTTTTCCCTTTTGTGCGAAGCACTTTGAATTGCCTAGAGTACTAACTCTTCAAATACATTTCCCTTGCCACGCTTTGCCTACTAAAATAATCATTAGTTGCAGCCCTACTGCCCGATTTGTGTCTTTGTGCATTCATGTACTAGGGCTGTTGATACCCAGATAATTATTGATGATAAAACTATTATCGAAACAATACCTTAGAATGGTCATGATCATTATCAGAACTAGTGTAAGACCACGAGGGCGGAAACAAGTTAAATGATTAGTCATAACTGATCGATTATTGAGATAATTGTAGGCTAATCGTAATTGAATAGTCGTCAACTGATCAACTATCAAGTGCCTAGTCTTGACTTTATTTGTACAGTCTATGGTCGACTGACTCAGGACGCCATGAGCACAGAGAGGAGGTTTCATGACTCATACAAAGCAGTAATTACACTAGAAAGATTACTTCAGTGTTTTTAATTAAAAACATGTTTTGCCTGTAATTGTACTCTTATCAGTATGGCCTCAAGTGGCTTCACTTTTTCTTTATCTGAATACAATTTTGGAAAATCAAATTTATTAATCAAAAGAATAAACACTAGCTTATTTGATTATCAAATTATTGATAGGCTTAGGCCTAAAGACCACATAGTGCTGTTAGATAAACTGTTTTTATATATTATGTGTTGAAAGTTAGTTTATTGTCTATAAGAGTGTTAATTATTATGATATTCAAGCCTTTCCTCAAAACAGTGTCTTGAGTTTGTCGCCTTCTTGTTTCCACTGATTCACTGAATACAATGATTGTTAATTGGCTTTGTGCTTTGTGCTTTATCCAGGGATGCGTGACTATACGCTACACAGCTCCTCTTAAGACCGTATTCATCTCCGAATCCTTTGGCTACAAGGAGCTGAGCAGTATCGCGCTGAAGCTGCTGGAAATCCTCTTCGACTATGAGGTGGAGAACAGTCCTATTTTCTTTCACGTTTTCAGTAACGGCGGTTTCATGTTGTACCGATACATTGTTGAGTTCTTGCACACCGACAAACAATTTTGCTCCTTGAATATAATCGGGGCTGTGGTGGACAGTGCACCCGGTAGCGGTAACGTGCGCGGGGCCCTGCGCGCTCTCACAGCCACCCTCGGACCTCAAATCAGCCCCGTCCTCAGGTACATCCTCCTGGCACTTTTCGCCGTGACCGTTTTTATGTTACGAATCGTGTTGTACCCCGTGACCAAGTATATACACAAGAATCACTATGACGCAGTAAGAGATAATCCACCTGCCTGGCCTCACTACTACCTGTACTCCAAAGCGGACCAAGTCATAAGACACAAGGACGTTGAGGATTTTGTGGAGAGCTTCAGGCAAAAAGGCGTCCCGGCAGAGTATTTTGACTTCGGTTCCAGCTCCCACGTCAGCCATTTTCGGGATTTTCCTGAGGAGTATGCAGCCAAGTGTCGTAGCTTCCTGGTGACGTGCATGAAGGACTTGGAAGGGACAGACCCGAAGAGGAGACGCCATGTTCAGAGTCAGTGATGCTCAGAACACTAAACGTCCAAGAGCGGTTTGTCTTCTCCCACAATGGACCGCAAAACTAATCTTGCAACAGCCCCAATAATCGCAAAAAAAGTCGTGACAATGTGTAAAATGCTAATACACTTTCAGAATTGAATGGCAGCAACTCTTGTCAAGTCCTCACTGTTGGCTCGTTCGTTATTCTAATAGGTGCGAAAAGTGCCCTTAGCTTATTTGTCACATGCTCTCTGATGAAGGAAGTAGTCCGTCCCCTGAAAAATGAAAGGTGAAATATGTAAGCTTTTACCTATAACCTATTTTATCTTATTAAAATATACAACAAGCTGATCAACAAAGACGAAAAGACATAATGAATTTTCAAATATAATAATCAGCAACTCACGGTACTAAACGGTAAAGTATAGCATTATAAAAAGTTATTGAAGTCTAATATTATTGTAGGTGTGATTCTCATATTACACCTCAAACTGCAGTAGTCCAGTTAGACATCACTCTACACTGCATAGGTCAGGAACATAGCCCACACAGTTTCACACATTCCCAAATATTACATTGTCACAATTTTGCATTGCGGTTGAGATTAACACTGATGCAATTTATTTGAGCGCTCCTACAGTCTCTGGTTAAAACACTGTTAGTGCCACTGTGTATGGCTTAAACTCAGTCCACTCATACTCCTGAACGGAACACTGTAAACACAAAACAAATTATACACTGATTGAGTTATTTAGGCTAATATAAATTGTATTTGATATTGCTGTGAAACGTGATGCATTGTAGATTAGTAGTAGTGGCTTTAACTAAAAGGTTATTAGAAAGAAAAGCATTACCGTCTTCTATTTATTGAAAACATGTTTATCCTTCTCTCCATAACTTAAGGGCTGCTAACATTTAGAAACAGAACTTATATTTGTCTGAAAATGTAGAGAAAAAAACTGGGCCCTAGTTTGAGTAATTGAAGTAATTAATTGACTGAAATGTATGTCAAGATATTGTGTTTATTCAACTGATGTGCCTTCAATAAATCTGAATGCTCCGAACAATTAAAACTTGCTGTATTTCTACTAGTTAACAGACTTTAGACTAGACTTTTTAAAGTAGATTATGTCTGTGAAAGTTTGTAATGAGTAACATTTTGAGCGTGTATGTCATTCTGCTGCGGGTTGTGGGTTAAACATTGCGTGGTTAACCTTTGCCCATCTGTTTTTACCAATGACTCTGCTATCTCCCTGTCTGAATTAAAGTTGTAAAACCGAAGAGAATATACACACAATATTTGTTGAATAACGGCGCACACCACTGCTATCTAATCCTTTTGGCCCTTTGCAGTGATTTACAGAAGGAAAAAATTTACTTTATCTATGTTCACTTCGAGCCGGCAGTTTCTAATCTTTATTTCTTCCTCAATCCCATCACATGTCTGAGTGTTTTAAAACCAAGCCCCTTCATTTTGTGTCCACTGGATGTTTACATGTCACGTTTGACATTTGGAAGAGCTGTGGGACAACATGGCTTATTTCTATTCCTACTCCTCCATGTCAAAATAAGTTGTAAACAAAGAATAAGCTGAAAGGAGGACAAACAACTCTAATATACATGCCACAGTTTGAACTATGATAAAAGGACACAATGGAAGTCAGGACAGTTTGTTTTTGTTCTAAATAATGGCATAAAACCTTAATAAAAGAAATATACTGTGGAACTTTACAAGCAATACAATGTCTATGTGACAAGCAGGTAACAGACCATCCACTAGCAAACTTAATACTGCACTTTTTAATGTAACAGTATTGTAAGAATTCCTTTTTCATCCTTTATGACTTTTAGGAACTGTTACACAAGTGTTCCTAAAGAGGGCAGCGTTACCTTACAGTTGTGAACATCCTCCCGTGAAATACTGAACATGGTCCATAACCAGCTCCAGTCTTTATTTCACAGTGTACCACATACTTGAGCTTTGGTTTTCTTTAAAGAAAAAAGAAATCACTATCCAATAAAAACATTATTTCTAATTATTTGAAGGGGAAAATGTTAATGGAAATAAATGAGACCCTTACAAAAAATCTTTTCAGTTGAGGATATTAAAAGGCAAGAAATGGTTGAGAGGAAAACGTCACCCACCCTCTGAAACGCAGTGAAAGAAGAAAATTACCCGATGTAAGTTAATGAAGTCTCACAAGTTGATGAGGGGAAAATTGCGGCGAAGAGGGGTCAGCGCTTTCTCTTTAGCCTTTCCCTCTTCTGTGGAAAAGTGCTGCGGTCAAGATCCATACTTTTAGAGGACACTGAGTACTCCGACGCAGAGACAGAGCGCGGGGGGAGCCTCAAGATTAATGGTATTAAGTGGTAGCACTTGGCAATGTGGTAACATATCGTCTATGTTCTCTATTCTGCGTTGATAGTTTCATAGACCTTGGCTTTATACGTTGACTTTTAGCTGAGATTTACAGGATTCAAATAATCTGGGTTGCTTTTTATGATCACAACACCCAACTCCAACCTAAGGACTAATCTCATCATCAGAAATACAATAAAACATGCCACATATTTCCCTTAGTGCACTTTAGGTTATCGGCCAAAGTATTTATATCAAATGAACTTTTGCCAAGATATTTTTTCTTGGTTTAATGTCAGCAAAAGAGGAGAAATTGTAGTTTATGTACACACTGACATTTTGGATGCCACAGACGGAAACCGCTTTCTAGATCATTGGACGTGGATGAGCAATATTTTATCTGACCGGGACACACAGTAACAGATAGGATCTCAGTGGAAATATCTCTTCATATCTCTTTGTTTGTTTGACATTTGGATTTTCTTTTTTTGACATGACTTCAAGATTTTGGCTTTTTAGGGCCATAGATGATGATATTTTTGATATTAGGATTGAAAGAGCAGCCAGAAAGCTATTTGGCAGAAGGAGTTTATAATCGATTCATACAAAAAACATTTTATATGATAGGCCCACTATGTATTGTCTAAAGTGACAGTTCTTGGATGATGTTGGTATGGTATTATTTGAGGACTATAGATGTGACCCACAACAGTGCAAAGATAGTGTTTTTGTGCTTTGCCACTTACAAACTTACCAAGAACTGAAAGAAATGTCTTTAGTCTGGACAGAGAAGTCTGCTGCTGTGGTCTTATGGAGTGGATCTTATGCCAGGCTCTATCGATTCCCAGCCCCAACCATTTACTGTATGTCTTTCCTGCTCTTTTCCCCCATTTCAAGTGACAGTGCTGTCCAATAAAGCCTATACAGTCTATAAACAATAAAAGAATAGACAGGGACCTTGAAGCCAGTTCCCAGGAGAAAATGTACTGCTGATGATTGTACTTATACACCAATTTCCTGTATCTGCGGAAGTATATAAAACATAAAAAAGTTTAGTCAAGATATTCTTGTGTTTAATTTTGTGCTAAACACATGTATCCATCGAGTGGTAGAAAATTTATTGGCAGCCTACGGGTCAAACCCAAATTCCAGACCAAAATTGGAACCAGAAACCAAGAAGTCTCCAGATGACGACTAACAACTGTAATGTGTTATAATAGCACATTTTACACACAAACCTATTAACTACCACGATGTCTTCCCTCGGTAACACAAACCCGAGGTTGAAACCTCTTCTTTTCCCCTCTCACTCTGCAGGAATGGTCTTGTGATCCAGTCGAGCAGGGAGCCGAGCACTAGTCACTCCAGTCGCCTCTCCTCTCATTAATGAGCAAAGTGTCCCACCAAAACCAAGTGCAAAAGACAGCATGGGACGTCCCCTACAGACTCAACACACACACACACACACACACACACACCAGAGGACCAAAGTCTCCTCTGCCTTTGAGTTACTTGAAAAGGTCTCCTGTTGTTTGGATTGAGGACTGAAGACAGAATTTATACGTGCGACAAAATCAAAATCTCCCCTGCTCTATCTTGGCTTCTCAGCTCTCTACTTAAGACCTAAAGAGCGGAAGGAGGAAAAAAAAGATCTGTTGATAAAGAGAGAAAAAAAAAAAGCATGGCAGGATAGAGCCTTCCCCACTCCACCAGCAGCCTGCCTACATTCAAAGTGTGTGTGTGTGTGTGTGTGTGCGCGCGCGTGCAAGTGTGTGTTTCTTCACAGATGTCCTTGAACACGAACCCCCCTTGGCTGTGCAAGATCCCCGCTGCCATTGGAGAACATTTGACAAGCAGCGGGCTCTTGTTAGTGCGCTGTCAAATTAAAAGTCTATGTGTGTGTAGGTTTTGGAGAGGCGGCAGCAGCAGCAGCAGCAGCAGCAGCAGCGGTGGTGGCGGCGGTTGTGGTTGGGATGTCTGTGTATGTGTGTGTGGAAGGGTGTGCGTGGAGGGGGAGAGAGAGAGGCCCTGTCAAATTAAAAGTACCAAACAAACTGTGCATGTCAGGCTGAGCGCGTGAGCCCGGTGTGTGATGGGAGAGAGGTAAGGCCCAGAGATGCTTTGTCTGTTTTTGTTTTTTGTTTATTTTTTATTTTATTTTTTGGAGGTGAATGGTGTGTCAGTGTGTTCGTTTTGGTGTCGTCTGTGTAGGCGGTAAACAAATACAGCCATGTTGTTGGGCTGGAGTCTAATGAGGTGGTCTGAAAAGGAAGACATGCAGAAAATGTACACAATTATCTACGCTATGTTAGAAATGTACAATTTTAAAGGCGCACTGCGTGACTTTTCTGGTGGAAAAGTAGCCACCCGCTCGTCGACACGCCACCGGGCAAGTTACGGGTCGGATCTGTGGAACGGCAACATCACTAATGGTAAGACTGCTGTTTTTTCAAGGTATTTTTGAGCAATAAAAACATTGATCATTACAAAATAAATGCTTAAAAGATACATTTAAAGCAAGTAAATAACATCGCCAATCCATGCAGGTATATCCGCCACCAGAGAAGGTACACAGTGCACCTTTAAAAAAAGAAAACGTGTAATAAAACGCACAATGTTTTGACAACATTTTGTAAGAACACAACCTTGACCAACTCTTTACTCTTAGGCACCAGTTCATATTACATTTGAAAAGTACAGTTTAGGTTTTATGAAAAATATGTTTTGATTATGATTTGTGGTGGGTTATATATATTATATTTTTGTGCAAGAAATGGTGTGTGTATGTCATTTGTGGTAAGTACTTTCTCTCTGAACATTTCCTCCTCTCACTCAGACAAACTATCACTCCACCCAATCTAATCCTAATAATTTATATCACAATTAAAAACGATTATGCTCCGGGCTAAATCATGCTTAAGTGATTATTGGAGATGAAGACGAGTAGGGAAATGTTTGAAAGCCTGAGAAAGACTAATGTGTTTTTGATGAGACAGTGGAAGAGTTTAATAAGGGCCTGGTGACAGATGACGTTTGGCCGGGACGGCGAGGGAGCAGCTCCGCAGGTGGAGCAGCAGCAGCCCTCAGTGTAAATACAGCAGACCTTTATGTCAGGACCCCTGCCCATCATTTACGGGACGTCCCACCGAGAGAACGCCCTGCCGTAACGCCGAGTCCTCGGGCAATCTGGGAAGACAAAGAGGAGAACGGGGGAAATGCATTGTGTAGTTTACGCTTCAACTTTTTACATTTACTTGAATTGTTTATTTAGATTTTTTTTCATATGTATACTGTATTTATGTTTGTGAATTTGTAAGGAAGCCGTTTTAATATGAAGATTCTGCAGATGTATGCCAAAGAAAAGTGGTCAAAAATCCAATTGGAGTTCTGCAAAAACCAAAAACACAACAAAAGTTGGTCAATAATTACTGCGCCTGCTTAAATATTGAATACATTTGAACACGTTGGAGCTTGTAGTATTACCATGCAGCACAGTGGCTATGTTAGTACATTAACATTACCTTCATTAGCAAAACGTTATGATTTATGTAGTTGCTGGCAGACTAATATCTTTAGAAGTTTCTTTTCTTCCTTTATCTTGTAACCGAAGAGGCCGATTCATCTTTAAGAGTGATGAGGGAAGGTTGCTCTCTATGCAAAACGCATTAAAGCCAAATGAGGAGTCTATTACTCAAATCTGGCTGATAATCCGTTAGCTGGGGACCCCTGGCCACTAACTAAGCAGATTAAGATGTGTCATTGCCAAGACTATCATAATCACAATTTTAGTAGCCAACCTGGGGTATACAAACTAGAAATACCCGTAAAATGAATGAATGCGTAAAACTGAAAGCCGTAAAACTGAAAGTAATTTTAATGATCTCAGAAAACATATTTTAGTTGTTGTGGGCAGGGCTTACACAGAGGAGGATATAAAACCTGAGTTCCCAGATTTGTTTCACAGATTGAGAATGACTCTTGGATGAGGGGCGAAATGTTTTGATTTTCTAAAGCAGTCCAGATGACTACAACTGAATCTTTTCCTACATATTTTAGTTGACGTCTTCCTGTACCTGTCATGCAGTTTTGTAACTGCGTCTCATGTGTGATGGGGGGATCTGCCTCTTAGTGGTTCTAACTGGTGCAATTTCCTGAAATGTTATGTTTTCCTTGTTCCAGCCATGTACATTTTGATAGAAAGTATTGGTTTAGTTTTAGTGTTTTGACTAAAATTATTTTAGATTTAGACAAATAGTCAACCAGAAAATATATATTTAACTATGATTAATCCTATTGCACATGCAGCACTGTAGCTCAGTTGATACAGTGCACATCCTCTGATCTGAAGGTCAACGGTTGGAATCCCGCTCCAACATAAAAACATTACTGGTTGAACGGTCAGATCCACTGACCCACAGGTTGGCATTTCGATCGCAGCTCCAACAGATTAATATTGTTGTGTCCATGGGCAAAACACTGATTATCTGTCTATTTTGAGTTCCTAGGTAGAAAAGCACTATAAAAATGTGACCAGTCACCATTTGTTTCATGTGCTCCTTAGACTTGTGTCCAGTAGTATTTCTCCACTCATTCATTTATGTAAAGTTTTTTTATTAAAATTATTAAAATATCAATTTTTATTCAGTTTTAGTTTGAAAGGATACAGCATTTTGCCACCAAGTGCGAAAACCTTTTCCATTTCCAGTACAGCAGTGATAAAGAGTCTATTTAGCAAAAACACAACCAAACCTTGAGAGGAGAAAAAGTAGTTCACACAGGTACAGAGAGATATTTTGTTATATTAGTTTCTAGTTTCTTGTTTTTCTTGTAATGGCTGAATGGAAGTTTTCATACCATCCAGAGCATGAACCTCTCCCCAACTCACTTCATACAATTAATTCGGTGGCCCACGCCCACTGTGTTGTGTGTGGTGTGTGCCCGAGAGCAATGCACAGGGGACTCATAAAGAAACCATGTTTGTATGAGCCTGCACTATTCATCATTGCTTGATTAACATAGAAGATGCTGCCCCACTCTCTCTACTCGGGTCCTATGGTGATAATTAGAAATAATTTACACCCTTTGCTTAATTAACCGCCAGTCCCTGCAGTTTTTGTACGAGAAGTGCAAGATTTGTTTTGTGCGCCTCGAGGAAATTTTAAGTTAGTTGATTTTATTGTAATAACTCCTGGCTGTAGGATATTAGAGACTAAAAAAATAACCTTCAGATGTATCCTACTTTTTATTTACAATGATACATGTGTCCAATAGAATCTAGCACAAGAATTGCTGTCGCTGTCACTGTCAAAAATGAAAAATATTGTAATTATTGAATAACTTTTCTAATTGCACTTCCACTGACAAGAAAGAGCAATTAGACTATTTAATTACTTAAAAAGGCCCTGCGCTCCCTCGATGCTTTAGTGACATTTTAAACTAACAGGAACTGAATAATCTCTCTTACTTTCTTGTGAAGCCCAGCTCGGTGGCATGTTGGCTGCGTGTTGGCTGTAGACATTGGACATTTTGGGGGCAGACCTCCCCGATACCTCAGACCTGGAGTTGTTGGCCTGCGACTGGGTTTGTCTCGTTTCTGATGACCGTTTCGTACTAATTAATGGAGTGGAGCCCAATCCGTCGCCCTGAGTGCAACACAAACGACATGCATTAAACATCGCCATTTCTCCAACTGCTCTGGGAAGACAGGAAGATGGAGGGAGTGCGCTGAGGGGAACACATAATTAGAGAAGAATTGATTAGTTTAGTAAAAGCAAAAAGTTACACCATTTTGAATGACGTGAGTGCATACAACTAAGCACTAAATGATGACCCTCTGCTCATGCCGTTGGTAACATTAGGAACTTAAACCTGGGATCTTCAAGTCCAGGGTTGAATATTTATTGAGCCACGAAAGAGGTTATGCATCAACATTCTTTTATTTCAAAAATGCCCCTCAAAATACAGCAAACTGAAGCTATAATTTTGCTCCGACGGTTTTTTTTAGATGTCAGGTTCTAACTAAATATTGAGTTGCAGACCTTTATATTTGTAATTAGACTGTAGAAACTCTTTCACATTTTAATCTTACTCACCACTGATTCTCATGTGTTTTTGCCACTCACTGCAAAAATTCAGAATGCTGTGATGTCATCTGCATTAACCTCTACACCCTTAAGTGTTTATCTCACAATCTGATAAGAACGCCACAAAAACAAATAATACTTGAATGCATGTGATTAAAATGCCCTTCTCTTTTAAATTCGACAAATGGCACGACATATTTTGTATGTAGAGTAATTTATCAACACAATAAAATAGTATACCAAATCTTGGCCCTTTATATGATCTCGCATATATTTGAGCAAAACTGTAAAATATTGTGGACATTATTTGAAAGGCCTTTGAGATGGACTTGCCCTTTAAGACTGAAAGCGTCCTTGGTAGCCATCAGCAGGCGCGCACACACCTACACACACCCACACACACACGCACACACACTAACAGTGACACACGTTAATGCATAAATTGCCATTACGCGAGCTGCCGCCAGTGGCAGAAGCGCCCCCACCAAGATCACCTCAGCTGACAAAAGTTAATTTGCACTAATGATGTTTTACTCCTCTCATTACCTTAAATCATCTCCCTTTCCCTCCCTCCTTTCCTCTGCAGCACAAAGCACACATGCAAATAGAAAAGTGCAAAATAGTCAGCACAATGTAATGGTTATTGTTCGGAGAAAGTTGATTTTAACAGCTCTCGGTTGGTTGTCTCTTAAATATTTAACACACTTGTATAATTATCAAAGCTTCTCAAGTAAATTTTTGATGGAACACGTGTACACTCAATAGTTTTTACTGTACAGCTGGATGCGAGGTGGTATTTATGTTATGGGCTTAAGTGGTGGACTTTGTAATTATAAAAGAGTCCGGGCCTAACAAGTATGGAGTGTTTAATGTGCAAATGAGCTTTTCCAACTTTGACGATTAGAGCTTTATGCGTGCACTAATCTAATGAGCATTGTGTTGGGTTGCCAAACGCGTGTCTCACAATGTGGAACTGCTTTATCTGCACTACTGGGAAATGTTAGGGAGGCAGGAACAGCTTTTTCATTGTCTTTTGATACAGTACGTTTCATATCGACAAAGTCAGTCTGGTGTTGCCCCATGTTTGAATACAACAAGTGCATTCTCACCAAATCTTAAACCAAACTCAAACCAAAACAGTCATTATGGCGGAAGTGCTTGCTCATTTACCTCTGTTTTGAATATGACCACAGCAACATTCCATTTTACAATTTAAATAAATAAATCTAACCTATATCGGCTGTCTTTGCTTGTAAAAAAGAAAATGAATAGCCAAGGTCGGACTGTACCCGCATTTCACATTGCTGTTTCTCTTAAAGGTTTACACAGTCTGTTAGTCTTGCCTTGAGATTATTTTCGAACAAGTAACATATATTCAACATATTGTATTGCAGTGTGTTGCTAAGTGGATCTTGAGGACCAGCGACTGGGACGAATAGGCTTCTTTCAAATATGGTGACATTGTGACCTGTTTGATATCAAATATGTGGCATTTTTCTGTGCTAAAAGCCCCACATTCATCATCCCTCTATACCAGAAACTGACACATGTTCTTTGGTTCAGCAGATTCCATTTCTTCTCCAACATTTCTCCGGTGAGTTTGCAGACAACATGCCTAGACAAAGTTGTGTGCCACCGACCCTCACCTCACATTAGCAGCGATTGATGAAGGAAACCATATTAGTCTGAAAACATTTGCAGCTCCTCCAGAGAGCGGGCCATTTCAACAATTGGTTTAAGGGGTTATGAATGTGTGCATGTTCAGTTTGAAATGGGCTCTGGTCATATTTTATCTGTAATAGTTTCTCTGAGGCTTTTAGTGGAAGATGACTGAAATCCTGTTACATTTCATTGTTCAGACATTTCCAAAGATATCAAAAACTGCAAGTACAGCTGTTTCATACAAGTCTCTACTTTATCTGAAAATATGCTTCATTAATGTAAACGTAGGTAATACATGAAAAAATGTATCTTTGAGCCTCTTTTTAACACTTATTTTTTCCCAGTTTTACAATTTTGGTGCCATTTATGATGTTACTTCTTGGTTGGACTTGAGCAGCAGATGTGACATGGTTGGATAATTCCACAACTGTTACCTGGCAGCCATAATGTAAAAAAGGTCCAGGATCCATATCATTCTTCATAATTTTTCACACTGTCAGAAAAGTGTGTCAGTTACGTGTGCATTGTCTCTGCATTTCTTATGAAATAGACAGAGGGGTTTCATTTTCAACACTATTTCCTGTCATTTTCAACTTTTATTTTTAAATTTTTCTTCACAAACTGCCACTTGACTGATGTAAAACTATGATAAATATTTACCACAGATGTTATTCCATCAAACAAAGCAAAGTAGAAAAACAGACTGTCATGTAGACTTTAACTTTGAAAATGTGACACTTTCCGTCTTGTATTTTTACTTAATTGGTCAAATGGTCTGTATATTTTAATTAGATTATATTCAAACTGATATGTTTAGTCCAGTTGAGTGAACCCACATAACGATTGCCTGGTCGTCTCGGCTCATGTCTGGTCTTTCTGAAGAGGCGCACACGGGCCTTGAAGTGCCTTTCTCTTTGATGTCTGCACCTATCAGTTTCAGCTCCACCATCACTCTCTGTTCACTGCCCAGAGCCTATACAACACACAACTTCACATACATAACACATAACAGTTGCCATGTCCCATCCTTGTCATGTGACCAAAGATCAGGGAGTGGGAACGGATGAGGGCCCAGGAACAAACCGGCACGATGGATCAAAGGTTTATATGACAAGCAGGCAATGACTTCCTGTCTGACACAAGCGCGGCTCAAACGGACAGCAGCGTGACGTATCAAACATGATCTGTGTTTGGGAAGAAGCAAGAAAGAGACTAAGGAAAAGGGAAAGCTGAAGCTCTGGAAATAGACACGTCCAATATTGGGCATGACGTCTTTTCTATTTCCTGTCGGTATCAAGCCCCTGTCCTGCTCGGATAGAAGGCGGAGAAGATGGAGCTGACTAAAATAACTTCACTGTAAAACTCACTAACTTTACTGTACAGCTTACTGACAGAAATGTATGATGGACTTCGATTCATTGGCTGCAGGAAAATCAATTGTTGTATTTTCTTGAAGCTGGTGGTTTGATTTGGCAAGTCTTTTAGGCCAGATGCCTTTTCAGCCCGTTTGTGCTTGAAATTAATTGCTAAAGGAGTCCGATTAAAAATGGCCGCTTAGTTCATAAATTAAATGAACAATCCAATAAAAACTATATCACAAAAAAAAAGAAATTAATAGCTAAAGAACACAATGAATTGAGCAGAATTTAAACCTCGAGAAAAATGTCGAGGCGCTATATATTGAGATTTATATAATTTTGTGAATGTTGTTTTGCAGTAGCGTGTACTTTATAGTAAAAACTGCTTCAAAAAGTGCTGATTAAGATCAAATGAAAAAAGCTATGTTGTAAACTTTCAAGTAAGGGCATTAGGTGATAGTATTTCGGCACTTTTGTAATTCATTTTACTGACATGTCGGTGCAATCCCTCATTCGTCCATTCGTCCATGTTCCATTGTAGAAAAAGATTCAGTTGTATTCATCTGGACTCTGTTTTGGAAAAAAACAGAGTCATTTTACTGACATTTCGCATTTGTCTGATAATTAAACGTCAAATAACATGTTCAAAGACATGTTTTCACACATTGCTGTTGGATTTACTTAATATCATCTGACTATCGTTATCGGAACAGTAAAAACATATTGAGATATACATTTTTGTCAATAACCCCCAGCCCTACCTTTAAAGAATTCAATATTATAAATCAGCGTAATTCTGTCAGTGTGAATTTTTGAGTTGTCATTCAGCTCATATTATACAACTGGACATTGTGAGGTTATAGTTGCACACTTTGTGCTGACACCAAACCTGAACTGAAGTCATCTCTATCAAACATGTGTAAAATAGCATGTATCTCTGAAGGTCACAAAAGTTCCACTCGACTACTGTCTACATTGGTCCCTCTTGCAGCCCATCTTCATGTAAAATGTCGGCCCCAATGCCTCTGGGACAGTGTGGGATCACATAGCCCAAACATAATAAAGGTAATTTACTGCCAAGGCAAATTCCATACCTCTGGGCCTCCACCCCATGTTAAACAGCCCGCCGACCTTTAGCGTCTGATTTCATAACGAGGGACACAATCCGATTAGGGCCTGGACAGGAAAGGTCAAACGCACTGGCAGTTGTGGCAGGGACGTCGCCGATAGCTGGTAAAAGACGTACAACCTGTGTGTGTGTGTGTGTGTGTGTGTACTGGAGTATGTGCATGTTAGCAGAGGTTAGATGTGAGTCCAGGTGGGAGAGGTGGAGGGGGCAGCAGGGGCGGTTAACCTCTGTGGCCTTTGAAGACGTTAGTGGAAAGGGCAGCATATCGGACATGGCTGCGCGCTCGCCTTTTATGTCTCAATAACCGCGTGGCATGGCACCAGATTTACCCGATAATATCTTTATCTGCAGCGCTGGTTCAAAGGGAGTTTTGAGTGTCACTTTCTTTGTAAGGATGGATGCAGTCCAAATGAGTCCTTAAAAATTCAACCTTTAAATGGAGATGCTGTAATGTTTCCAGCTCATTGTGGGCCCTGTGCCGATTTTCGTTTCGTGTTGTGGGCCGGACTTAACGTAAAAAATGAAACTAAATATCTAAAAAACAAATAGCTTTACATATAGCCTGGTAACAGTTATTTGTGGACACTGTTGCACAAATCTGGACTTATGATGGGATTTCTGACATTAAATGTTGCTGCTCAAACATGAGCTCACTATTTTCATAGTTTAAGCTTTCATGTAGTGAATGAAATGAGTGCATCCTGATTGTGAATGTATTCACACAGGAGTCCGGGCTCAGAGCTCACAGCAGCTTCACTCTGGCATGTTAATGCTTTATTACACTGCAGTGAGACCTGGCCTGTGGTTTTACCTGTGACCCCTGATCTGTCCAGGTTGGCACTTGTTTGGATGTTTTCCTCACGTTAGCTTCACTTTGCCGCCGCTTTTAGTGCAGCTCTAACATCTCTTTTCTCTTCCACATGTTTCTCAAAACCACACGTCTCTTTCCCCGCTCATACTTTTCTGCTGAAGTGAAATCTGTAAAGCTTTGTGTGAGTTGACACTAGGCTCCGAGGAGACGCTCCAGCAGCACAGCAGCGCGGGGGAGGGGCTGATGCTGCAAAGGCTTGTGGGACTGGTAGTTTTTGTGAAAAAAAAATGCTATATATCTATCAGAAATGAATAAATATAAATTAGTAATCTTTGACACCCCTGCTGTAAAGACTGCAATCTATCAACTTTTGTCAACGATAGAAGGGGTTGTAGTTTGACAGATTGATCATGCTCTTACAGGCATACTGTAAAAATGGTA
This sequence comes from Chaenogobius annularis, assembly GCA_015082035.1. Taxonomy (NCBI): domain Eukaryota; kingdom Metazoa; phylum Chordata; class Actinopteri; order Gobiiformes; family Gobiidae; genus Chaenogobius; species Chaenogobius annularis. Next base: position 744,366 of record BJKM01000105.1, read on the forward strand.
TAGAAAAGTCTGCAATAAATTTGAACATCTAGACTTCAATCAATATTTTATAAATGAAAATTGAAAGAATGAAGTCATTTGGAATTTCAGCACTTTGGACAGCGACAATTGCCAGTGTTGTAACTTGTAAGTGGTTGTTTAGTGCTACTCGGTGGATAAGTGGAAAACACATATGCTTGTGGAGTTCAATTCCGGTGCCAACAATTTACTGAATGTCCTTCCCTCTCTCATCCCATTTCCCGCTACACTATCCTGTCCAATAAACCCTACGGGCCAAAACATCCTTTAAGAAAATATATATTTATATATATATATTTATAAATCTTAAGACCCGAAATGTTGTCTCTAAAACGTGATATACCAAAAATGAATAATTTTATTAGAAGAAGAAGAAAAAAAACATCAGTGAGAAGATTCACTTTTGATTAGATAATTGACAATCGAAAGTTCTTCCTGAGGACTTTTCCATCTAAAACAATAATGTAATGACGACTTGCACCCATGGTATTCTGGCTCACCTTTAGAGTTTTTTTTTATTTAATAGTTGTTACTTGAGGAGTAACTGGAATATACAAGGTCTTAATGGGCACATGTTAAAAGCTTGGCTCTTGTCGAGCAGCAGAAGTTAAAAGCTTACACAGAGTTATCATAATAGGCCACACTGAGCGTCAGCCAAGGCGTCGCTCTGAAGCTAATTTCCTGTGATGATGATGATCAGCTGGACAACATGCTCAGAAACAATTAGCACTGGTCGCTGGAGTGGACCCTCTCCTCAGTCAGGCGGCGGAGGCCAAGGCATAAATAGGTCTCCTTGTCAGCCATTGCCAAAGACAGCTAATGAGTCTCATTAATATGCAGAATAGCAGCCATTTTTCTCCCCCTCTATGTGTCGCTCCTCATTTGTGCTCTGGGTCTGTCCAGTGCAAAGTGACCGGCTCAAGAAAATTTCTAATTGCGAGTCAATTATGTCATTGAGGCCGTTTAGATGTTCATTTGCATGCAAATGTGAGAGCTGTTGGAACAGGAGTGGAAACTGACATGAGAAAACATGGAGGGCAGCGGTTCTCACTGAACACTGACCCAAAAAGTGACAAAACATGACATGATTCAGCATTATTCACATCATGAACAATGTCATTAAGGAACACTTTTACAACTTCTAAAAGTTTCCTGGAGGTCTTCAAGTGGGTCAACATGATCTAAATGCATAAACAATACTTAGACACATGAACAAATCTTTCATACTAATATAGTACACTGGCTAAAAGAAAACTGTAGCATACTGTACATTGTGAAGAAGTTGTATTTCACGGATAGACTTTGGCTATGATAGTATGATGCCATGATTTATTAGTCCATAATTAATTACATCATATGGACCCATGGATTACCTGAAGGATGGTTTTGGCAGATGACATTAGTACACAAAATTTCCTTTCCCGTTATCTAACCCAGACTCCGTGGTGCATATCCAAGAGCTCATCTTTATGAAGCTTTAGTCAGACTGATGTGTACCTGCGGTGAGGCTGAGTGGGCCAGCCCCAGTAAATGATTTGGAGATCCATCATGTCTCCGTGATCTCATCTGATCTTTCTGCTCTTGATTAGATGCTTACTGGAGCGAGGAGCAAAAACATCAATAAGAATCGTAAAGAGGAGTCGCGTGGAAAGATGTAAATGTGGTGTAAAGATATGAAGATTTTCACCTGTGCCACACTTGGCTTCAGTCATATAATAGTCCAAAAAGGTAAAGACTTATGTATTATGCTCAATGTCTTAAGACTTAAATGTGCCAGGGTGGGATTTTAGGTGTAGGTGTTCAATATCACATCTCTTCATGAACATTGAAAGCAAGAGGGTTGAGTGTTATGCAGTGCTGTAGGACAGGGGTTGTTGACCTTCATGACCTTGGGCCAAGCATTCTGAGGCCCATCCACATATTAACTGTATTACATGTGCGGCCTTTTTTTAAAGATGGGAGTACACTATGCAATTTTTATACAATGATCCTCAAAAAATAAATGTAGGAAGCATGCACATTAAAAGGTTTTTGTACATACGACTGTAATGTACGTAAATGCACTTCTCTATGTACTGCATGTGTATGAGATCATATGCCCACCAGCTTCAGCGCTTCATCAATACTGCTCGAATATCCCAATGACATTGAGCAGTCATTACAGCCGCCATCAGCAGTTAATGAACGGATGGAGTCCACGGCGTTTGCACTAAATTCATTATCACCGTATTGGACTCGACGGCGCACGTTAATAATTGGTTTGTCACGCAGATATTTTAGATGATTAATATGAGTATTGATTAAGTAAGGGAGCCAGTCCAAGTGTGTGTGTCTTTGGGTGTGTGTTCGTTGGGGTGATATGAGGAAAAGTGCTCACACCAGCAGACAGCTTCAGGAAGTCAATGAAGAGACTGATCCGAAGTGTGCAGAGTAAACCACTGCAGACTAACTTAATCAAAGCTGTGGTTTAGGGCCTAAAATGAACTGCTCCTCTGGCACCATACAGCCTACTTTCAATTTATGGCAGTTTTACTCTTTTACTTTAGTTCAGAGAATAACTATGCACAGAGTCCAAATGGGGACACCTTGACTTTCATTTCAACATTCTTCACGGAAAGATTGGCTTAAGCGGAATCCAAGTTTTTCTTTAGACCACAAATGTAGCATTAATTTGGCTCCTGAACCGCTCAGTACGTTTATCCAGAGACCAAACAGCAACAGAGTGATAAGAGGCTCCTTAAACCAAAACTGTAAAATCCCACAGTGCAGGACATCCTTTGGACAGTGAGTAATTTCTTATAGGGGCTGTCAACTGTGGAACGCATTGCTCACTGCTCAAAATGTTCACATCTAGGCTCGAGCAATGGCTGAAATTAAAGCAAAACTGTCCCCACTTGTGAATAATGTCCGAAAGTGAATGAGTGAGGTTGAATTAATGCGTTTAGAATGTGTATTTATAGAGTTGAAGAACGTGTTGGCGTTGAAAAGTGGAAAATTAGCACTTTGTCAGAATCAGAATCAGAATCAGAAAAGGTTTATTGCCATTGTCAATGAACAAAATTCACAAACATAGGAACTTGTTTCGGCGTTAAGGAAAGCATTAACCAGAAAATTAGCACTTTGTATGCATCGCACCTGCTGCAAACTTTGCTTTGTAACTATGACTGCATTGTCCCTGCCAAATGAACAAATGAATAAAATAACCGAAGCCATTTCACTTTTTCATATAACTACAAGTATGATACTCATTGTTTGACAGGCACTTTAGTAAAGTTATTCAGAGTACTGTTTATGAAATTATTTCAGGTAATGCTGAAACAAAATATAAGTAGACAGCAACTCCAGCCATAAGATAACATTTGGGGCCATGGCAAAAGGTTGGACTCTCTGTGAAGTTGTAATATATATAATATACATAAAACTATGATGAACAACAGCCTATGTTGTTTGTGGTAGTTTCTCGCTGACTCTCTGGAGGAAACAACTTGTCCATCTCGTGCTCTCAGATTCATGACTATTGATCAGGCATGCAGTGGATATATAGATCCACCAGTATATAGATAAGACATTTATTGTGGCAGCTGTGGGTTTGTGTGTATGGATCGAGTTTGTGAGTGTAAAGATTGTCCAAAGACAGGTTTACTGCAACTGCATCTGAGCCAACACCCAAAAGTGCGAAATGGAAATATAAGAAGGTTGAATTTAGGTTTCACCTAATCTGTAGATACAATGAGATTTTGTTTGAACGCTACAGTATTTTGGTGGTTTTCATGTTCTACACTGTGATGAGAGGGATGGGACAATAAACAATAATATAGTTTATAAAAAAGGGTAGACAATAGTCGTTAATCATGATCGCCAAGAAAGATAATTGTCGTTTTACCACCAGATTGTGCAGAAACAAGCTATTAATCCATTATGTTCTCCAGATCATTGTTGTTTTCACTTATAACAAAGTACAATTCTAAAATAGGTGTTTAAACATAGAATTTATTATTGTTAATCGTAATTATTTTGGCCATAATAAACTTGACACGATAGTGTCCCCTGCCTTCTCTCAGAAGACGTGCAGGACCAGTTTTCATGATAAATATTCAAAAGGTAAATTAAGCTGCATTTATAGCAACAAAAACCCTTGAACTCGCTATAGTATGATAAAAATCAGCACTTAAACATGATTCATCGGTATCTGAAGGTTATAATCATTATTTGGCATTTAAACAAAATCCCCTGCCAAAAATAAGCGATTTTTACTTACCGTTAGCATTTGAGATTTTTTTCCTTATATCGTTTACCTATGCATTACAAAAACCTCCCAATCTATTAGGAGTTTCCTAAATCCTGGACAAAAGGTTTTTTGAATCATTTATTATAAAGTTGTTTCCTCGTTCATCGCTGTATTTTTTGACAATACAACGATTCAAGATGGCTGAGTCAGATATAATTCATACAATCCTATGCATTTCAATAGACAGATTTAGAAATGTAAAACCACCAAATAGCACTGATGGAAAATGTCCAGGATAAATGCAGCTTAGTCATGAAAAGATTGAACTTTATTTCACCTTTTTATAAGATCTTAGGTGTAGGCATATTATTACATCTGCCTTATATAATTGACTTAGCTTCTTTTTAATTTACACCCAAAGTACCTGGTAGTGGTCGCGAAGCATCTGTCCATATGTCACTGTCTTGCCATCAGCAACTGCGGACATGATAAAGTAACAGTGAGCTTGATTTGAACAGGGCAGCATAAGAAGGCCTCCCTCTCAGATTATAGCAAACCCGGGACAATAGGCAGGAATTACCATATGAATACCATCAATCTCCACCCCCACAGTGCGCGCCGCAACGCCCAGATAACCCCCTGGATATCCCCTCTTAACCTCAATTTCTCAGGATGTATTAAGAGATGGTAGACACAGGAGGTGGAGGGGGGAGAGGGGTTCAACTGACGGGGGCGGCCATTTTTCTCAACGTGCGAGCCCTCCACCCCGTCCCGGAACAAGTTATACCGCAATTAATCTTGTCCCACGAGCGGAAAAAAAATATGGCAGCTAAGTGAATTTTACATGAAGATCCACCCTCTACTTATGTGCGTTTATCGCCGTTTTCACTGCATCTATCAGTCGAGAGGGGGTTCGTCGAGGGGCAGCAGGGCAAATGTGGCATGCATTTTCATTACTGTAAAAAACTATGCCAGATGGGCTATTCTTATTTTAGGATTTTTTATGAAGTTAAAATCTCAAACATTGATGTCCAGAATTGTCACATCTTGAAATTGGAAAAAATAAAAATACAAAAATCAACAATCTTTTTTTTTTTTTTTTCAAAATGTTAAGGGCAATTTATTTTTGGGGGGTTTTGGCTTTGACAGATTGTATTACATCTACTAAATAAAGGTTTAAATATGATGACTGACTGAATCAAGCGTTGTTGTTGTTTTTATTTTTTTGACATTTTCGTTGTAAAAGTTTTTTTTTATTTTGGCTGCATTCACACTTACAAATTCACATTGAACACATCAACATTTGGACTAAATCAGATTAAAGCAGAAACTAAATCGGGATAAGATCAGGACTAAACAAGGACTAGAACAGGATAAAACTAAGTCAACATCAGGAATAAAATAGACCAGTTAAGGATTCCTATTATCAAAATGCAATTACAATTTTAGTCATTTTGTCACCATTATTTCTATTATTTGTTGCAGGCCTAAATTATGCTAAACTTGCGAAAATGATTAATAAAGATAAGGGTGATTTAACCATGTCATGGGATTATCTCACTTGCACCTTTTATCAAAACAATTACAGTACATCATTCATGTTTTACAGAGCGTGTTTCTCCAGGAAAACATATTCACAGTGATCAGTAGAAGAGGATGTGTGTGCTATTTTAAAAACGTGACTCTATTGTAGCCCACACCTGACAAAACAAGGAAATCAGAGCGAGGTGCTGATACCACGGTAACGCAGTGATGTCAGGTGTTTTCCAGGCCGACCTGTGCCGGCGGGACGGCACTGTCAGGGACGTCCACTCTGTCCTCTGCAGCAGGATGTGAGCTCCACTGAGAGGACACAGGCGGACAATATCAAATCTATCATAATAGCAGGGTTTTATGACACTCTTTAGTTTTTTTCTGTCCGTGTGTTTTCATGTGGGATGTCACTGGCTGCTGGCTATAGTTTAAACATGACAGGTAATACTGAAAAAGTTTGCCTGGGTTAACCCTGGCTTGCAAACACTGAATGTTCCTCCATTTGTTACCAAACAACATTGTAGTGCTGTCACAATACAAACTTGATTTCGATACTAAGACGTAGGCCGATACCAAAATGATAGCAAACATTTTCTTTTTTATGGTAAATAGACTCAAAATAATAATACTAAATCGGTGTAATCCCTCATTTGGTTTCATATAAATTCTGATAAAGCAATTTAAAATGTTTTTTAATTTAACTTCTTCAAATTAGTAGTCATTATTAATACATAAAAAAAATTTGCTACTATTATTAGCTTGAGTTTTATTACAATTCGTTCACTTTTGTAATATGTGAGCAACTGTGTAAAGTTATTTTCTAAGTTTTCTAAAGTTTTTCTAACCTAAAAGTATATTATAAAAGTTGTATTATTTTTTTCTTTGATATTTTTTATTTAACGGTAATTTAATGTCTATGTTTCTTTTAATAAAGAAAAAACAAACAATTAGCTCAAAACCAGATAAATTACAAGAGAGAATATAAGATTTGACTAAGTAGCTACTTGAATTCAAATTCCAACCAGTGAAAATTCTCCAAAGCCACCATTCACGTAATTATTGAACATGATGCACACGGCAGAAAACACAAATGCACTCGTCATGAAGATGAAGACAGTGGAAGCTGCAGCGTGCGGAGGAGATGAGGACCAGGACCAAACGGAACACACCCACCTCGGCCCCCAACAAAGAACACAGGTGTAATAGATTTTTGCTGTCTATATTTCATGTAGAAAATTGGCTGGTACATCTGCGCTGTTTGATCTATGAGGGCTTCGAGCTTGAGAAAAAAAGCTGAGTAAATGTGTAATTTCTCCCTTGATGGCGCAGCAGCGAGAGGCGATTCTTCTTACTGCCCGCTTGTCCCTCTCTCCTCTTCATGCTCCTTCATTTCATTACCTCTGCTCCATCTATCAAGGTTTTTTTTTTTAAAGAGAGACTACTACTAACACACATTTTGGGATGGTCAGGATCATATGAAAAACTAAGAATTTATAATGGTTTTGAAACACAAATGAGTTAGGTTTGCTTTCCAAGCTAAATGGGTTTGTTCCATTTTACATGCAGAACTAGTGGCTCTTTCCCCCAAAAAATTCTCAAAAGAAAACAAGGCATTTGAAGACAATAAACACAAAAGAATATACAAAACAACACACACAAGATCGCTAACAGATAAAGTCATTGGGAACACCAAGTTAGGTTGACTGTGTAATCCTGATCCTGCCTCTACCTTGCTTTACAAAAACACACATTCTACTCTTCCTTTCTGTTTGTGATCCTTGAAGCTTGTGCGTTCACCTTTGACCTTTGCACCCTGAGCCGTGAACAGAGACAGAGCAGCGGCATAACCTGACGTGTGCATGCACAGAAACAGCAGAGAGAGTCCTGAGTAAATGGGACGCAACCGTGAGAGTGCTGAAGTGTAGAAGATAGAGAAGGTCTCAGCTTTGATCTATGAGTGTGACACTGGAGTAAGAGTGGAGCTGCATACATATAATGCTACATATACGTGCATGAAAAGGAGTATTAAAAGTGCCATGTCCTGCTTGATTTAATGGTTGCATTTTGGGAGTATTGATTGAGAAGTTTAAAAAGTGCATTTTAAGTCTAGGAGAGAATTTATTTGGGATTTTTTTTGGGGGTGTAAAATATCACAAATTTAATAAAAATTAGGAATCAATATTAGCAAACCAAACAAATCCACAACACTGGGTACAAAAGCAAAATTATTGTGCTGCATGGTAGTCAAGTAGTCTAAGCTGCAGTACATAGGTCAGGCTCTGCGCAATTAGCTGAATGTCCTCCGTGCTCTTCACCCCAATTTCTCAAACTCAGCATAAAACCTAACTGTGCCAAAAAAAGGAAATTTAAGGAAAAGTCTGAATATCTTGTACTTTTATTTTTATTTTTTTAAGAATAAACATGAAATACAGAACAAAAGACAACCAGAGAGAGGAAAATCAAAATAAGAATACAAATAATCATCAAAAGAACTCCACAGTTTCTTCAACAGTTAGCATTTCCTTGTGCATAATGGACACTTTTACATGGTGTTATGTAAAAACGTGACACATTTTTCCTGAAAAATTTCCTTCAGACATGTGATTTTGTGGTCCTCCACTGGGATGTACTCACATTCTCCCTTTTATGCTATTTCAAATCCTGAATAAATGTGCAGTGTTACAACAGGAATAACCGGTTAAACCACTAGAGCAGCACCATACCTCTTTGAAATATGAAAAATAAAACACCTATAGCTGAGGTCCTACCACTTATGCCAATTAAAGGCCAAATATTCGTAGAGTGAATGATGAATGAACATAGGCCATACGTATTGCAGGAAAATGAAGCTGCCGCTGATGGTACGACTAATAATGTGTGCTCAGTTGTCTCTATCAGAGCTGGGCTGGGCAGGCCTTTTAATCATGGTCTAAGGGCCGCCGAGCCTCTCTATCATCATTGAACTGTGTCCTGGGCTAATTGTGGCTATATTTCACTGTCCCCACAGCCAGAGCAGCAACGATCGGCCGCTGCAGGCCCACACACACCTTCCGTACACTGCTGCGGCGATACAAAGAGAAACAAGGCATCTTCAGAACATCTTAATGGCCTGTTGTGAGTGCAACGTGTTCTCATGCTGTTAATTTCATACTGTTCATTTGCCATTTCTGCACTCTGTTTTCGTAATTCTCTCTATCTGGTCATAATGTTTGGTCATAATAGATTTCAAACTCGTTTTTGAAGGAAAATACTGAATTCTTGATACCAGTGATAATTCAAAATGCTCTTTTCAGGTCAAGGCTGTAGACAATTGACTGAAAATTTCAACACAAAATAATTGTACTTATTACACATTGTGGTCTTGTACTCGTTTGGATAAAGCTCAAGATCATTTGAAAACTGTTGTCTTGTTAATGTAATTTTATTTAGTAGCAACACTTCAAATCAGTCAAAATGAGTATAAATACTAGTTTTATTATTGATTAGTATCTGATTTTTGATACTTTTGACAACTATACCACACATATTACAAATTCTCAAGACCAAGACCCTCATATCAGTTACCGGTATATTGGATTTGAGAACATATGTTTTATATATACAAAAATATATTGTATATTGTAGATGGTGCAAGTGAAAGTGCAGAGCCCATCAACAAAAATATTGACTGTTTGCTTTTCTCTTTTGACAGTGCATGTTGTTGGCATGACAATTCATCCATACTGCTATGACCAATATATATTCAAACTATACTTTTATCATTTTTTTCCTTTTTGCTGAAATGGATAATTAAAGGGCTTCTTTATCAGCTGTGGTAAGTTTGACGGAGAATTAAATTTCAATGGTTGGAACACAATTTGGAACAAGTGAGTGTTTTGGTTCAGGATGCCCAAAAACAGTGAGAGTGTTCAAACTAAAACATCCCCTTTTGTGCTTGCCTTTTTGTGGAAACGAAACTGAATTTGTGGCCAGCTAATGCACCTCCATTACCAGGTGTGTGTTGCTTACAGTCATTTCCTGGCTCCATCTAAAAGCATATCGACTTTACTAAAATTAACGTGAATGGTCCATTTTGAATGTTCTTGAACATTTCCAGTCTTTCAGCTTTTGACTTTACATTTTACCAAACACGGATGAGCTTTTTGTCTCACTAGACGCTTATGTGGATGCATTTAACTGAATATCTGACACCACTTAGAGGAGTCTCTCTTGTCTGTGGTCTGCAGGGATGCTGTATTCCTATATTAGTGAGTTCCAGTATGGACAAACACAACACACATTTATGGGCACATTAAGCAGCTCTTTGGCTCCAGCTAGTGTTACTGTTACAGCAGCTAATATATTTACCCACACTACAAACAGTCAAGAGAGACAAGGTAAAATAGACACACTAAAAGCTTTACCACAGTGTTGGCAGCGGAACAGTAAGGTTGTCACCACTTTACTTCAAGCATTTTGGACACTGTTTTCATTATATTGTACAGGAACTATATTTATCTGTTCCATTATATCTTCGGTTGGGGGTCTTATACTCAACATACAGTAGCTGCTGTTAAAAGTTAAGTGGAAAAGCAGCATTCTCATCTAACAGTTACATTTCTATATACCGGTACTATGGTGACGGACAGGCAAATAAGAATACCATTTTTGCTCTCTGAATCATTGAATTACATTTTATTTTTCTATGGAACACACCTGAACGAGGGATTACAAAGATCTCAGTATTGTAACACGCTTAAATCGCTTTTCTTGCTATTTATTCTGTCCAAATGCTGCACTGTACATAATCATGGTCATTTTATTTTATTGTGTGCTTGCTACATGCAGTGTGTTAGATTTAAGTCGAATTTTTAAAGTTATTTATCTTGTTTCTATTCACCTGCTCTTCATCATTAGTTAAAACAATAGTCTTTGACCACCATGAGAAAGACAATTTGGACCATGATATTCTTCTTCTTTTTTGTCTGTTTCTATTGTCATGTTTCTGGAATTCATAAACCTGGATTTTATGACACTAGTTGTAATTTTTTTGGAATTTGCTAACCGGCAGGTCCCAGTCAAAATCTAAACATTTACTAACGTTGATGTTACTTTGGAAAGAAAAAAAGAAAGAAAAACTGAAAGAAAAAGCCTACTATATTCTAAAATGAATTGGCCTTTGGGAATAAAAACACATTTAGAGAATCTGCATAACATTTTTGTAGACTAAAAACAGAGCTGTGAAAGGTAACGCAGTATTCTCCCAGGCCCATGTACACAGAGTATTCAGCAGAGATGGATTGAGGCAATCCTTCCTTCCCATCAAAAACCACCTCATTAGTCCCACTCAGCCCTATAAACCTGTCCCATCAGGTCGTGCTGTCATAACTCACTTTACTGCATTGATTTTAATCACGGCAAATGTAAACATACGTATTATCAATATCAATGCACAAAATAACGCTCTAATATGCAATTACCAAGTGGCATTGATTTTTCTCTCCGCTCCCTCCGCCCTTTCTCCTTTCCACACTTCAATGTAATCACGGGATCGTCCTACTTTACGCTGATTTAATAACGTTGGTATGTATAAATATATATATATAGTGGCGAGGCAGACATTTCTGAATATTACATAGATGATTTTCATAAATTTCAATGGCGGGACAGGAAGGTGAGAGCTCGTAGCCCGCAGCGAGGTGAAACCAGGACAAAGCACCAGGATTTTTATGGAGCTGAAAAGCAGGAACAGGACAATTGTACAGTATTTTTGCCGTTCAAGTGTATTTTTACTCAAGGATTTCTGGAAAGCTACAGCACGTTTTTGTATATGAGCTCTCATGCGTTTAATTTCAAAAATAGAAGAACGTAGAAGAAAGTATTTGTTTTTTAAATCAGATATAGACATTTGATAACTCTCTACCGCTGAAGAGGCCTTGTGGTAGTTTTAGGCATAATTTGTTTTACTGTATTTAGTCTCACAAGTCTCACTTAATCAATTCAATTTGCAATTCAATTTATTTTTGTAACGCCCTCGGTGGGCTATGCCTCTCGAGGTTGTCTTGTCAATACTGTGACCTTTACCCAGTCCTCTTTTGTTATAGACTGGACAGTGGAACAGCAGTTTGACACTTGTATGGAGAAGCTATCTTTTCTACACGGCTGCTTCAGGTAAAAGCTGGACAGTTAGTGACCATCAAACAGCTCTAAGGCACGTGGATAAAGAGTGCAACACTGCAAGATTAACCACAATCAAATCAGAATGAAATTTTTTTAACGATTGAATGGAATTTTATGTAATAGAATGTCGTCTGCAGATAACTAAATGCCCAGTGGCTCCAGTTCTGCAGTTTAGACACCATCTCAAATGCATATTATTCAGTCAATAATTCAGTTTTAATGTCACCGGTTGAGTGTATTTTTAACTAAATAGTAAATCAAAAGAAGAAAAAAATGAATCACGATTGCAACTTTTTCCACATATGTTCAGATCCAAAACGGTGCGCAGCAAAGATCACGAGAGAAAACATAAAGCTAGAACTCAAGCACAATAATATACCAAAACAAAAACACAAAATGTATTAGATTTGGATTTTCAAGTATGAAGAAGTAGACCGAATAAATGAATAACTACATCAGAGGAGCAGTTTTTATATGACCAATACATCTCTGCCTCACTCACAGCACAAAGCCGCACTTATGGAACGGGCATAATCCATAACCATAAAGTCTCATGGCAGAGAGCGTGAACTTATATATCAAGACTTTTGCTGCGTATGGTAATGCTCAGTGCGGCTCACATATCACTGGCCGGCTGAAGCTGTACATATAAACAGGTGCTTGACCATAATGACGCTGTGCAAATGTAAGAGGAAAGCAGAATTTAAAAAAAAATATATATATTTACAGTGTGTGGAGGAAATGCTTCCTACTCATGTAGTTGCTACTTTTAATAGATGTGGCTGAGAATTTAAAACTAGAGGACATCTATTTATATTGAGGACTAAGTAATCCACCATTTAATAAAATGTTCTTGAATTTGATTCTCTTTCTCAAGTGAAACATCTATTACTCCTGACACGTTTCCCCCAGTGGCATTGAAAGATGGGTCAAATGCAGAGGAAGCACTTCTATGTCACTTTGAGTATTGCTGGAAATACCACATTTTGTTACTTAAGTAAAAGTACAAAAAGCGCAATCAAAAGTGTATCTCATAAAATAGTCCCGAAAGTAACCCTTTAAAAACGTACTAGGAGAGCAACGAATTTTGAGAACAATTTAAGAGTTAGATGTTGTGATCTTGATAAAGAATTGTATTTTTGTTCATCAGAAGGAACTGAAATGATTACATGTATGTATTTCAGTTTGTTCAAAGCTGAGACTTTAACGCAATACTTTCTGGCAAGATGTCATTGAAACTAATCCCACCAATCATTTCAACAGTTCTCCAAGTACAAAAAATAGTACTTTTTAATTCTGTTCAAAAATGTAGTGGAGTAGAAAGTACAGATACCCGCTCGGATGTAGTGAAGTAAAACTCATAAAGTATCCATTGTAAAATGTATTTCAGTAATGTACAGATCCCTCAAAACTGTTTTTAAAAAAAAACTTTTATACTGTGTTATTTTCCACCCCTGACATGAATGATATAATTTAATATAATGTACAGAAGATATACCACTGTTTTTCTCTCCAACGCTTTAGTTGGGAGGAACATCTTGTCTATTGCTCCCTCTGCTGTTGATGGATTGCCACTTATGTTATATGCATATGATCTATTAAAACCCCTGATTAACAACGCAGTGATAAATGACAAAACCGCGCCTTTTCAAATGCACACCTACTTTGCTTTGTTGTGCTGTTTGGTTTGGGACAGGTCTAATGAGGACAAAGTGCTCCCTGGTTGAACCCCAATGGCTCCACTGACTCCAGAAAGAGGTGGAATGGCTGGATGGAAATGAGAGGGGCAGAGGAGGTCAGACTTTGGCATCAGTTTTCATATTACCACACACACACACAGGCACAGAAGGCACCTCAGCACAAATGACTATAGCACATTGAAGTGTCGCAGCAGCATTACAGTGACAGCAGCCATCTCTCTAACCATCCCTCTCCTCTAATGTCATCATCCAAATCTCCCCTTTTCGCGCTCTCATATCTTAATATTATCATCGGAATAGCCAGCAGGTGATGGGATGTTGGACCAGGGAGCAAAATGAGGAAATATATTAGAGAAAGTGGGAGAACTGACCGCTAACCTCATTACTATGACAATGGACAGAAATGGGTCTTATTTTTAAAGCTAATTTGACTATGTCCACTTATATTTTTTTTGTTGTGAGCACAATATATTTTTTTAATCAAGTTTTTGCATAATAAATTGTACAACAAACAATATTTCTTTAATAATAGATTGTAAACTTGTAGATCTGGAGTATTCTGTTGTCAACTTCCACTTTTGATATACTTCGCAATTTAAATATTGATGTACTTTATTTGCATTAAAACCAAAGCGCAAATATATATAAATAAATATATAAAATTAAATTGTTGTGAGGAAAACAGCTCCCCCTAGAGTTGACAAATTACTAAACAACAAAGTTAGCGTCCCTGTCTCTGCAGCAGTGTGGAAAAAAAACGACGTTTAGGGTATGACATGGAAGTTGAATTAATTTGATTAGAAAGAGCTGCTAGACTTTGCACTGCGTGGAGCTGGAAAGTTGTGTCTTTTACTTGTTTTTGTCTGATAGCTTATAATTTTAGTCTAAGTCTAATAATGCGGCAGCGATTGTTCGCTGCTAAGTGTTGACACTTGAAGACATGATGTGAACAGGTGCTGGTCGGACAAACCCTGGAGGAGGCTTCTGCAAGGACAGGGAGTTTGACTAAACCAACTGAGTTCACTTGTAATTTCTTTATTTTCATACTAGGTCACTTTCAGATGTGGAGAGGCAGATTCTACAGTGTAACAACCAGTCCCCTCACTACAAATACTGACAAAGAAGTCATTAGAAACTAAAAATATTTGTATTTCTTCAGATTTTTTGTCTTTGTTTATGATGAATTATGAATTGGTCTTGGCTGGTAATGTTGTTTTTCATTTAGAGGTGTTTCAATAACAGTATTTTTAATCCATCTGACTGGTCCAGTGTGTAATAGGCTTGATGCTGCCAGACTGTTTCTGTGTGTTTGCTGTCCTCTCTCTCATCCCTCTCTTCTGTTCCTCTGTGGAGTGTTAGTGAGCCGCGCAGGCATCATAGAGCCATCAAAGGTTGCCAGTTGTAGGAAATGTCTTCATTTGCAGCGCTTGGGCCTGACACCTGAGCCTGGCTGTGGGCTGGTGTGAGCGTGCGCGCCTGTGGTAAGTGATAGGGCCACAGCAGCTCCCTCAGCAGGACTGTCTTTAAATTGTCTCTGTGTGTTTTATAGCCTGTGTGTGTGTGCGGCTGAGGGCCCCGGTCCCATCCATCAGCATTAAGATGGCACATTACTGTTAATGAATGATATTTGTGTTCGCCGTGTATGTCAGGAGGGAGGACCGGGGAAGCAAAACAAGCCCTCCCCAATCACCTCAACTGCAGCCCCTCATTTTCTTTGTCAGCCTCCGACCTGTTTTGCATTTTAGGAATATATTCAGCTCATACAAACTTCTCAGAGCTGCAGCACAACAGCCATTGTTGTCTGTAGCTATTCCAAGTTTACACTAGATGTGTATTTTAGACTTGAAAGGTTTTGAATGACAAAGTTCCCCCATACGCCGGCATAAACGAATGCAAACATAATGAAAACTGCGGTTCTAGGAAAAGAGGCTGGTGATGAGACTATAGATATGAGAAATGATTGTACTTTAGCGATTTAGACAAACATCCATCAACCCTTTGAGACTGTAAGTGCCATTTGTGTTTCGTAGTAAATGTCTTTTTCATCTTTTCTATTTTGTCCCATTATATTTAGAGGCAAAATTGACAAAAAGAAATCTGTTTTTTGGTGGAAATATCCCAGTAACAATGATGTGAATCTTCTTGAATCTTCACCTTAACCTTAAAAATGTGTCTTTAAATGTATTAGCTGAGTGTGAGGTAAATGTGAAAGGGTTGTAAAATATAAAATAAGATTACAACATGAGTTTGCACTTGTTTGATGTTTAATCAGTTCTTTTTGCAGCCTTTCCTCAGTTATGAACAGTATACCCATATTCAAAGTCACAAAGTTATTGATAATCCTATATACAATGTTATATTTAGTGTAATGAACTATTGCTACATTTTGACTGACAGAAAAGTTACTGCGGCAGACACAATGCACACACACTCCATCCTGGCTTCACTATTGAGAATCATGAGGTGTATTGCACTGAGGAGGAGTTAATGTCAGGCCTCTTGTAACTCCACGAGGCATACTGTATGAAGAATGATAAAGTGGTGACAATTTGGACTATCACTTTTTTTTTTTGCTCACCAGAGACAATGTCAGTCATTAAGTGTGAATGAGAAGAGAAGAAATCTCCGGTGTCAGATGGTACAGGAGACTGTTACTGTGGAAGAAGCTCATAATCCACTGCTCACAAAGTGTTATGAGCTGGAGTGCTGATGTAAGCACAAGAGCAGAGAGCTTTACGAGTGAGATCTGGAGAACAAGGTGTCAGGGACTTCTGTGTTAACTCCTCTCACCATTCACATGTCTATGACTCTAGTGTCCTTGACTGTATTTAGTGATGGAACATTGTGTTTATTTCATTAGTTGTCTATACCTGACATACCCGTGATGTCAATACAATTCTAATACAAAACAAGACACAAATATGAACAGGTATTGATACAAAAAACAAATAAAACAACTTTAGACTTCCTGATTTTAAAATACTCTTTATCAAAGCTAGTGTATTATTGTAAATTGTTATTATTTTGTTTAGAAAAATAAATAAATAAACATATATATATGTTATCAAACCTTTTTCTTAATAAGGAAAACAGGTTTGAAATGTTATTATTGTGACAGCAGAAGACATATTTAGCGATCTCCTTGTTTTCACAGATGCCCTGACGAGAAGCAGAGGACATGGTTTGTCAAAAAGACCCAGGCAGAGGACACTCTTCAGTCAGTGGTTCTCAATTCTTTTCTCTACTGACAGTACACCGACAAGGTAAGACGGTTATCACCAACAACAACAACAACAACGACATAAAATCACACAAAAATATATAATACACAAAAATTTTAATTTCTAAATTATTGTTTTCAAATCAAGATTAAGGTCACTACTTAAGAGACCTATAACGCTAAATCAACTTTTAGGAGCTTTTAACCAAATTAAAATTGTTCTCCTTTGTCATTTAACCACTCAAAGTTGTATTTAGAGTGATCTCTGCATATCAGTCATTTTTATTCTCCTGCGGACAAGACGCCATTGCTCCGTCAGTACAGGTCTTCACCGCTCCATGTGCCAACTGATATTTCTTCCTTTCTTTCTTTCTGCAATTTTATTTTCTTGAACGGTTATTGCCATTGTCAGTGAACAAAATTCACAAACAAAGAACTTGCTTAGTAAAATAGTAAAATATTATTAATTTCAGTATAACATTTTAAATGGAATGGAACAATAAATCTAGATTGGAAATTGTGGGTTTTCAGATGAATTATGATGTGCCATTTTGTCCTGAATGAATTTGTCTGTTCTTGCTGCTGCGGCTCAACCTTTAGTTAACCCTAATGTCCACGTCCTGCTCTGTCCGCCACTGTTTACTGCTTTCACCTTGACCAGCGTCAAAACATTGTATGAATGTGTCAGAGAGGAAACTGGCATTACGTCATGGCCTGGATACTTCCTACAACTGTAGAAAGCTGCTAACTAGACTAATAATATGAGCTGTGGATAAGTCTGGGGGGGGGCTTCAGGGGGAGCAGTGCAGTTTATCTGGAAACAAGATTGAGGATTGTAGAATAAAGGCGGGTCAGAGGGTCTGTAAACATCCTGTAACATCTGCAAATCTTTCTTTGTCTAAATCAAAGAAACAAAAACACATTTCACTGTTGGTTCAAAAGTGAATCATCGTCTGCCTTATATTCTGACTTGTCACCAGTTAATATGCTGTTGACTATATAACATTTTAATTGACTATAAAACATTGAATTATTGTTATCCATTATTGATTTAACTTTAATGCTTCAAACTAATTTAGTGCAATACCATTAAAAAACAAACTACACAATACTCAAATGCAAATAATCTTCTGATTCAGCAAAAAAACCAAACCAAAACATAATGGCAAAAAAATAAATCTTGAAAAACACGGCTACCCAAAATGATGCTTAAGTCTAACAGGAAGTCACAGAGTCAGAAACAGGAAGCAGGAAGTTATTAGTGGGGATGATCTGAGCGCACAGGGCTGTGGAGTACATCAAGTGAAGAACAACAACACTTCACACACAGCACCTGGTTTTGTGTGTCTCAGGAAACCGCTCACAGACACAAAACTTGTTTGTGTGCGTCATCTTATACAACAACCACCGTGTTTTACTTTGCTTAAAATCTTAAACCTACTTCTCTTCTACTAAACTGAAGTAGGTCTATTACTACTACAATTCTCAGTACATGGCATATAGGAATCCAGGCTCACTGAGCTGCAGAGGCTGCACTAGCACTATTTCAAGATTAGTGCAGGTGCAAAGCTTTAGGTAGTGACAATAGGCAAAACGCATAGGTTTAAACACACTGGATTTGGCTTTTAAACTGGTAACACAAATGAGAGACTCGTGTGAGGCTCATTCTGCTTTCTAATTGGATAATCAGCTTGTAAATCAAAACATCAAATTATAATTTCAACAACTTTGAACTGCCTTCTTGTCCAATGTATTACAAAAAAAAAAGAATAAGTCAACATCACATTTGTCAGTAAATTTGATTTGAACATGTTCAATTTCTTGGGACGCAGAAGCCATGTTTATGAAATTGGATTTTCACCTACCCTGCCTTTCAACGATGCAGCTCCAGTCATGTCATTTTGAAATTGTGTACAGCATATGTCTTGGAATTACCTCAAAGCCCTTGTTGTCATGAAATGTGTCTATTTTATGTCATTAACAAATTGAAACATCTACTACACACAATATAGTAAATGTCCATTTGGCCTAATATTATATTTGAAAACAAAACTTAGATTAAAAAAAATATATATCAATAACTACACATAGCTTTTAATGAATTGCAATCACCCTGCTGTACACGATTCACTCGCCCTTAAATAGATTTGTGTTAAACAGGTGTTTCCTTTGGCAGAGATCTGTGCAGAAGGGCTGGATCCGACTGGCAGTGTGCGTGTGTCTGGAGTCAGCAGACACCTGTGTCCTCTGCTGCTATGTTTGTGTTAGTTTTAGTTTTCACTTCCTGTAGGAACTCTGTGATTCTGTTCTAATTCTTCCACAATAAACTTGGCAAATATCAAGTTGTTTTTGGAGAATATTCAGAAACAATGGACCTATCCTTCCTTGCTGACTAAATCTTCAGACTGGAGAGGACAGAGTATCAGACCTTGAGCGTGTGTGTCATGGATAGTCCTTTTCTCCTCTCCATCTCTTCTCACCGCCATCCCTCTCTCAGCCCTCTAATCCTGATGGTGTTAATTGAAAGTCAGAAGAGGGCACTCTTGCGGTTTCATTATTAATTTAACACTCAGGGTAACTTAAAGTGCAATTTTCACCCACATGTGGAACAGAAAAATCAATGGCCACAACAGCAGCAAGCATCAAGGTTGATTACTGATGCACGGGCAGAGACGACGAGACACCAGCTACTTGAAAAGGCGGAGTGATGTGTGTGTTGGTGTCTGGGCGGGTTTACACAAGTGTTTTAGATGTTTCAACTCGATTTTGACACCTCTAGTCTAGAAGTAACATAAAGCATTAGATGAACAAAGAGATTTTCTGATGATTTGATATTGGTAAAGACGTCCACCAGTTTTGTTTTGTTTTCTTTATATAGCGCATTATTACATAGCATGTAGATTGCCGTTTGCTTGTGTGTATTTTATGTCCAGCTCTAATTGGACACATGACTCGTGCCTTATTACCTCCAGCCGTTCATTGGTGGCTCTCGCCTGCGGATTAAATGGGGGAAATAAAGGTATATTGCTCCGTAATGCAATCTGTCCTCCAGTTTGAGAGATGAGCAGGCTGCCCTTTGCGCTGAGCGGACTTAGATGATTTAGAGCAAGCAGATGGAAAATCCTAATATGTTAGCCTAACCTCCGATGGCTAGGAGCTAATTTATTTCAAGCCCCACACAAGAATTACAGTTTCTCGCTGGGATGCCCACTCTCCCCGTCTCTGTGCACTCACTTTGGGCCTTTTACACTGCAATGGAGAAGCATAAAAATAGCAAGAGGAAAAGCAGAATCTAAAACCAAAGCGTATTTAACCCACAGCAATTTATGTCCTCTCTGAAGTCACAATTGAACTCCATTAATGGTGTGGCTGTTAATTGAAAATGTGCCACTCTGCACAAGCTAAAAACACAGAGGAAAGAGATAAAATGACAATTTACTATGAGGAGACCCTTTGCCAAGGGAGCCTCTCCTCCTCGGCCTGCTGTGATATATGCCTCTACTTTATTTTTGGCCATTTCCAGCGCTTTGCACATTAATCTGGTTATTCTAATTTATAACCTGGACACTATGGGCTTGATACTCAATTACTCTTTGATGGAGGGCCACTAATATCTATATTCTTGCTGCATTCAAAGTCAGAATAAACACGTTTGCTGTTTTTAACTCGACACAGATGCTGGCCTCGGTGCACTCCCCCTTGTTTGCACGAGCAGGGTGAGCTATTTGTGCGTGATCAGGCCTAAGTGGACGTGTCGCTCTTGATAAACACTTTATGCAGATCAGCTTGCACTTGTTTTGCCTTGCTTAAGAGAGGCAGAGAAATAATACCTCTCTAATTGACCCATTTGGCTGCTGCGTTGCCCACAGGAGGAGGCCTGGGCTTTTAATGTTTGATCGGCCTAATTTCCCCAACACATCATTAGCGGCCATCTTCAGGCCCGACTCTTAATAACCTCTTTATGAGGCCAATGGATGCAGTTAAAAGTCTTTGTCTCTCTGCTCTCTCTCATCTCTCTCCCTGACTCCTCTCGTCTTCCTAATTAAGTCAGATGTTCAAAAATATGGTAATGGGTCTTGAACCTGTTTGGAGTAAAGAAACAAGCATCTCTCGGACCTCGCCGCCATTTACATAATTTCATTATCAGGTAAAACACACTAATTGTCGAGGTTGGCTGTTTATGAGCGAGCACTTGGGCAAGCAAAATGCAAGGCTTCTTGGCCAAAATGCTGCATAATTACAAAGCAAGTGGTCGTGCTCCGGAGCCAAGCCATTTACACAGAGGCTAATAGATTCCTCTGCCCTGCCTGGCCATCGTGTTCCAGCTAATGCTCCACTGAACATTGTATCTTAATAAGGCTTCAGTGCTATCTACTAGCATGGAATTTTGGTGTCATTATTAGCATTGTTTAAAAAGGTTTAAATTTGCATTCCAAACAACAAAAATGCAATGACTAAATTCCACATCACGTTTATTTGAATCCCATTACTTAAGGTTAATGTTAAGCTTATGGGGAACAATGCTTGAAATTTTACTTGATCAAAATCAGAATAAGCTTTATTGCCATTGTCAATTAACAAAATTCACGAACTCAAAATGTGCTTTGATGGTTTGGTGCAGACAGTTTATAAAGTTTTGATCATGTATATTGTTTATATAGAAGCACAACAATTTCCTCTAAAATGATGTAAGATATGATGAGAATTGGGAAATTGCCATTTGTTGACAGCATGTTGACATCCTGCTTGTTGTCTTGGAGTGTACTGTGTGTGTGACTATACTTCCTCCACTGCTTTTTGTAGATCTTCTACAGCTGCAAGTGGTCCTGCCTGTATCACGCTACCAAACTTCCCTTTAGCTGCAGAATAACATCATCATGTGGTATTATTGTGTTTGATATTGAGACAGCCTGACCAGGATACAGCTGTGACCACTGCCCACTTCCGAGACAACAATAGTTTAGAAATAAAGTGTGATGCAACCAAAAGAAAATAAAGTCCGGTATTGAGACTCTTGTGTGCATAAACTAAACAATTAATTTGTATTGTTAAACTGTTTCCAAAAATCAAGCATACATTGACAAGCTATCTCAGGACTATTTGTGATGTCTGGAATCTTGCTATTGTTGATCAAACTGTAATTATGGATTCCCCGCTCATCTGTATAATTTTTTCCTTTTCACATGGTTTTCAATTAAATTAAATCTATTTTTGTAACTCCCAAAATCACAACAACAGATGCCGTGCTGGGCGACAATTAAATAAAGAAGCAGATTAAACAATATTTACATTAATTAATCAAATGGATAACCCAGCATCCCCTGTCCTTAGCCCCTCCTTCTCAGCAAGGAAAAACTACAAAAAACCCTGAGGGAAAATGTAGAAACCTTGGGGAGAACCGCAGTAAGGGAGAGATCCTACTCCCATGGACGGCCTGGCTTCAGATGGTCCAGGGCTGACGCGCTTCCATTTGCAGATAAAAGAGTTCATCCAGGCAGATGAGGAGCCTTTCATCTAGAGTAGAGCGCATTCCTCCAGGCAGTTGAGGAGCATTTGGGTCTATACAGGTCAGAGACCTGAGATAGGGTTCTAAGGTGCAGTTGTCCCTGGAGCAACATCAACAATGTCTGAAACAGTGGAGAAAAATGTGCAAACAGCAATGAACAGTCTACAGGTGAACCTAAATATTAAATATTGTTGATTATTGAAAGTAGGAAGAAAAGGGCAGCGTAGGTAAGGAACTGTAGTTGTTATTCCTGACCATAAGCTATTTCAAAGAGGAACATTTTAAGCCTGTTCTTTAACGAAGAGACTGTCGGCCTCTTTAACGTAAACAGGCTTGGTAGCTAAACGCTCTACCTCCTATTGTGCTTTTAGAGACTCTTGGGACAACCAGAAGTCCAGTGTTTTGAGAGCGAAGTGCTCTGTTTGGATGATAAGGTACAATAGCATCTTTGAGGTAGGATGGGGCCAGGTCATGTACGAATTTATAAGTCAGGAGGAGAATTTTAAAAACTCAACAAGGGAGCCAGTGAAGAGACTTGAGCATCGGCATACCATGCTCTCTTTAGTTCTTGTTAGTAATCTTGCAGCTGCATTTTGAACCAGTTGAAAGCTTCTTATAGGGCTTTAGTACCCACTGCGAGCTGGGAGTTACAGTAGTCTAATCTTGATGTAACATGCATGGGTATGTTTTTCAGCATCACTTTAAGGCTAGATTTTTTCTCATTTTAGCTATATTACGCAGATGACAGTAGGCTGTTTTACTGGCTTGATTTATATGTGCTGTGAACAAGTCAAATAAGACACCAAGGTTTCTTACCGTAGAACTGGAGGCTACACTGACATTGTCCAGTGTGACTGTCAGCTCGGATAAAGCAGCTCGCAGACGTTTAGAGCCTAGGGCCCTAACGTTTTTTGGAGGGTTAAGAAGCAAATGAGTGTCATCCAGGCTTTTATATCTTTCACACAGGTACTAAGTCTGTCTACTTGATTGGTCTGATCGGGTTTTTGTTGATAAATGCAGCTGGGTGTCATAAGCATAGCAGTGGAAGCTAATGCCATACATTTTGATATGTTACCTAACGGCAGCATATAAAGACTTAACAGAATTGGACCGAGTACTGAAAAGATTAGAACAAGGTCAATAGTTTGCCAACAAGTCAGTGTCAAGATTAGGATTTTTCAATAGTGATGTGATAGATGATGTGTGTGTGAATACATGCTTGAAGAACTGTGGAACATAATCACTTTCTAATGAGTTATTAATTATACTAAGAATAGAATATATATATAGAATATATATAGTTCTTCTGCCTGGTGGTCGAGTGGTTAAGGCACAGCACTGTGCATGCAGCTGCAGTGTCATGAGTTCAAATCCTGACTCTGACAATTTACTGCATGTCCTCCCTTCTCTCTCATCCCCCATTTCATGCTGTCTTTCCTGTCTAATAAAGCCTACGGGCCCAAAATCTAAAAAATAATCTAGAAATAGTGGGAGAATTTCTTTGAGGAGTCTGCTTGGATTTGGGTCTAGGATAGAAGTTGACATTTTAGAGGAAATCATGGCTGAAGTTTTCTCTGCATGATCAACAGCAGTGATTTCCACTATTACTGATGGATTTACATGGGACACTAGTTTTGTAACTTGGGCTTGCGCAGTACTAATAGTGGGAGTAACTTAATTTAGTTTATCTCTAATTGTTTTTGCTATTAAAAAATAGAAGAAAATCATCAGAGCTGAGAGTAGATGGGACTCAGGGCTCTTCTGCGTTGTGACAGTTTGTTAACTTCTATCTGGTTTGGCCTTACGCAGAGCTTGCTTATTACTTGCTTAGGACAGGAGGCAGATTTTCAATGCTTTTAGGGATTCTTCCGTGTGATGGCAACGTAGAGGTCTCTCCTGTCTCTTCTAACTCCTGTGACTGTGGGTTGGTTTATTTACTGAGTGAAAACAATGCTATCTAATAGAGCACTCAAGGCATTACTGAGGCAGTCGTTTCTAATAATTATGTGGATATTAAAAAGTCCAACGATCACTATTTTATCCCAGTCTAACGCAAAGTTTGATATAAAGTCGGAGAACTCTGTTAAAAACTCTGAATAGGGACCAGGAGGTCAGTAGATAACTATGAATTACACTCCTTTTGGGTTTCTCCAATTTGTACTAGTGATTGATAAAATGAGGCTTTAAAATTAGCTAAATGCATTTTTATTTTTAAGACTGTAGAGTAGACTTGCCAAACCGCCACCCCGGCCTGTGCTCCTGGAGGTCTGAAAGTTAACATTACTGGGTGGGGTGGAGTCATTTACTCTGACATAATCATCTTGATGGAGCCAAGTTTCAGTTGGAACTAGAAGTATCATGTTGTAATCACTAATTCATTCATTAATTTAAAGCGATTTAGATGAAATGTACCTAATGCTTAGCAGTCCACATTTTACATGCTTATTTATTTGTTTATTTGTGTCATGTGTAGGTGCTATTTTTATTAAGTTATTTTGCCTGACACCTGCAATAACTTTTCTGAAATGTTGACTTTTTGGTAGTATTTGCACGAGGGACACACACACAGTCTCTATTTGCCTTGAATCTGAACTCTTGATTTGTTACAATGCAGCCGAGAGTTCAACGAGAGGAGCGTCTTACACTGCTGCTCTGCGACACATGGTGCTTGGGGCTTGAGTGTTTAGCCCCATATTGTGGAACGGCGCCCCTGAACATGACACTTTTATTCAGATTTATATTATTGGCCGCTGTCACACTATTGTTGTTGGTTAATCAGTAATCGTGATTATTCAGGACACTATATAATCATAAGAAGTAAAACATAATAATCATGAATATTTTAGAAGCAGTGTTAAGTAATTTCTATTAAAGGGGCTGAAGCTGATTTTGATGTAATAAAGTCAAATATGTTTTTCTACAGTACAGATGGATAGTAAAAACATCTATTTGGGTGAAAATCAGGATGATGTGCACTCATTGCATCTAATTATAGAGCGTTTTATTCTCTATGAAGCATGAAGAGCTGTTAGCATGCTAGATGTTGTTAACAACTGTGATGGCCAAACTCTGTGAAAAGTTCTTCAGGTATTAGCCTCTACTTTCATAAAGCTGGTCACATACTAGAGATGAATAGTGATCTATTAGGCAATTTGAATGATAGAAAATTAAGCATTTTACTGTTGTGTGATCGTGGTAATAATTGTTAAATTGTGATGTTTTTTCTCACAATAATCGTAACACTGATATAGTGTCATCCCTACTTTCCATACAATCGGACATATTGACATCTATATAGAAAATGGTTCCCCTTTCCCCATTACCTTGTTTCTTACTTTTATTCTCTTTCGGTCACTTGCACTTAATCCCACTTGTCCTTATAGTGTGTTTTAGTACTGACAACAGCGCGGACTGCTTTTATCAAAGACTCCTGATTTAGAAAAATAAAACTTGATCTGCATGTGACGTGTTATTACCTTCCACGATATGGCACCTTCTCCTGCAGTGATTTACACAAAACAGGATAGATTCTGGACACACAGAGTCCTCTTTGCCGGCTCCACACAATCTCCTGCCTGGGCATAGCTCTTCATCAGGTGAGGCGATTACCTTGTCCCCTGATTGCCACTATACATGGGGGGGGAGGCTTTTTCCCTTACAAATTAGTGGATAAATAGATACCCCCCCACACACCACACACCGCACACCATTCACCCCCCACACACGCTACCATTCTCCACCCATATACCCTGTGCCTAATGACGGGGGCCGGGGACCAGTAATGAAAAACTATATATCACAATCAGCCGGACAGTCCTATTCATGGCTATGCATTATGCTCACTAGTCATAATCATGGGCGCCGTGACAGAGGGAGAGGAGAGAAAGAGAAGAGAGAGTAAGCGAGAGAGGAGATGGTTGTGTGAAATGGAGAGGAAAGGTAGCAGAGATGTTAGCGGTAAAAAGAGGTAAAGCTCATTTACTGCCCGAGTATTAGCTCAGTAATGATTACAGTGAGATGCGAGCCATCAAACCGGGAGATGGATTTTATTTTAGAGAAACAAAGGGCTCAGAATAAGCCAAAGGTCATGGAAAGATGGTAAAAAATGTGATATGTCCTTGTGTCTTAGTTCTGAACCCAATTCTCCTAACCGCTGCTTTTTGTTTGATTGCACTGCTTTTACCCAAAGCAAAACACTACAAGAAAAGTGATGCCAATGGAATAGTTGGCGCTCTCACTCGCATTTCTCACCAGGGAAGATGTGTAGTCTCAAGACGGTTATCGTAATCTCTCTGAGGGGAGTTCGGCTGAATGGATAAAGGCAAAATCGTGAAAATGGAAAATGGAAAACTGACTAAACATATATCACTTATTTTGTCTAGTACTGGACAATACTGGAAAACATTGCAATATGTACATTTTTTGTTATTTCAGCAATATGTTGATATTGATATGTTTTATACACTTTTTACAGAATGATTTTAGTTGTGCATGGTTCAGTTTACTCTGTTAAAACAAAAACTTTACATTGACAGAACCAAGATCAACTCAAGGTTTAGGATTTAAGAAAACAATAACTCAAATCGGCTCTTTTCATTTAAAAAGACAAACAAACAAAAAAAACAAAAATACAGTTGAACAGAATTGAATTTTGTCCCCTAACATACAGTATAATATATTTTTGGATTTACAATTGCGTAAAGTTAAAATCATTGATGGGCAACACAGTTTTTGACTGCTGTTTGAATTCCCCAAAAGCCCTCTCTGTGGAGCTTGTTATCTTACATTCTGAAGATGTGTCATGTCTTAAAATATTGTGGTGTGTTTCTGTTGGTTTCATGCGTTTATATATGCATGATTTAGTGTGTGAATAGGATTGACATGAGGCACGAACTGATTGAGAATAAAAACGCGATATTAAAGATGCAAACCTGCTCCCAGAATCCTTTGCCTGATCTTCGGATGAGGACAAAGCTGTGCAATAAAAGTCCAATAGCATAATCACTTTGACCGCCACCAAAAACTCCACAACCCAGGGGAGAAATAATAAGGAATACCAGATGAAACGTGCTGCTCCCGTCTGGTGCCAGGTGTTTGTGTGCCCAATAAGTTTACACAATAAGAGAGGAATGATTTCAGCACTCGCGGCTAG
Organism: Chaenogobius annularis; assembly: GCA_015082035.1. Lineage (NCBI taxonomy): Eukaryota > Metazoa > Chordata > Actinopteri > Gobiiformes > Gobiidae > Chaenogobius > Chaenogobius annularis. Next base: position 771,882 of record BJKM01000105.1, read on the forward strand.
CACACAAAGCCGCACACACCTTCTCGCACCGGTGCTGTTTTTATAGACTGGTCGCTTACAAGCCGCCAAATGTCACTACTGTTGTTAATTCTATACAAGCGCCTTAATGGGACCATACTTCACCGTCTCCTTTGGGTGGCTGCTGCGCGTCTACCAGTGGCTACGTTCATTGTTTGATGTGGAACGTGTCTGCGCTCGTGTGTGTTTGTCACCCCCGACCTTGTCCTCACCCACATCTCTTTCCATCTCATTAAATATGGATATCTGTATAACACTGCCTTCCTTTTCCTTTTCAACACGCACACACACACAGTGTCACACGCACACGAGCATACAATGAACACACACCACACACACACACACACAACACACACACAGAAGCTCATTTGCATGCAGTAAATTTCAATAAGGGATTGGGAGTTTTAGGGTAAAATATAAAACAAGAACAGAGATGCCTGAGTTTATGGTGGAAAGATAGACTTCTGTCTGTCTGTCACTACAAGATGTAAATAGAATTAAATTTTTATGTTAAAGAAAAAAAAAGATTTACCTTTAAACAACAATATCTTCAATCTGGGGTGATAGTTTTGCCGTCTGTAACCAATTGCGTGCCATCCAGAAGGTATCGGCCAGGTTTGATCGATTTATGTGCATTCTATCGTTCTGTCCCATTCCAGTGACCGTAATAACTGGATGAAACAAGAAGATCATTTGGACTAATAATAACCACATTCACTGATGAAAAGGGAGCAGCCGAATGATAACGATACAATATCTGACAACCGATATTTTCGATGTTGATATCAATATTTTGAAATCTAAGCCAAACCCATAATTTTAGTTAAAGTTGTGTTCAGCTCACAAATTAACGTTTCCCTTTTGTATAAATGAAATAAGTATTTTTTTGGATGATTGAGTGAAGCTGCTTCTTTAGCTTTTGTTCCAACATATTTCATTAGAAAAGCTGTAGAAAAAAAGATCTGCCCAATACTAATCATAAATATCCCCCTATGTCACCAATACCAATATTAGCACTGATATATCGCCCATTCCTATATAAATGAGCAAAAATCAATCTGAATCTTTAACCCTCGATTCCCCCTTCCCCTAAAATGCACTTGTTTTCCTCCTCTTCCCCTGCCTCTCTCGTTCTCTGCGCGTACAGTGAATCAACGTGGCTAATGAGAATGATGTGCTACAGCGATACACGTAGCTCGCGGCCTCAGTAAACACAGCATCCCTGCATTAATTATTGACCAGGCTGCGGCGCCGCTCGAGGGCTTTACAGGGAGAAAACTTACTCTGACCACCGTTATACTCCATGCGGCCACTGAACGAAGCGGGCGCTAACATAAAAGTAATCTGTGAGGGAGTAAATTATTAGTCAAGGAAGTATCACAAAATTAGACATGTGTTTTGTGTACTGTGTTGAATCTGGGTAAACTGATTTAGGCTGGTTAGTTTTGGCGCATGTATTCAGAATGACGGATGCTCGTAACCCAAGCACTTAATGTGTTCTGTTCTGATGAGCTTGGTCACAACGCCTGTTGTTGACAGCTATGCCAAATAACTTTAAGAATTTTCAAATGTGTATAATGAAATATAAATGTATTTCTTATTTCTTTATACTTTAAACATAACTGTAAACATTGTGTTGATGCCTTATTTCTATTTTATTGTATAGTAATTTTTAAACCTAATGCATGCCTTTTTTGATTGAATATATGTGTTCTATTTATTATCACAGTGCTCATTTTGATTTGCACCTTAAGCCGAGACAAGCTCTATGTTTTGAATTTTGTTCATTGACAGTGGCAATAACTTTCTGATTCTGATTCTGATTCTGATTCTGATTTCTCTATTTCTCTTATGGTGATTAGGGCTGGACGATAAATAATGTTTCATCCCAATGACCATCTAATACTGATCACTATTCTCTGAGCTGTCTGTTAAACACCACTTTTTCCCCACCCATTTCTCCTATTGTTTAGCCACTGTAAGGCTTAAGTGAATGACAGCTGGATTTAACCAATCACAGTGAAGTGTGAACTTTTCAGAAGAACATTACTTCTAAACACTCCAAATCGTGTGATCTGGTGACAAGATTTTTTTTTTGTGCCATATCCAGAGTTATTCTTGCATTTTGTAGTCATCTTTATTCTCCTGCATTTAAGATCAGATCACATTTTCCACTACCCACCATACACAAACCAATGCTCTGTACCTACTTCGTTTCTCCTTTTTTTTTTTTTTCAATTAAACAGTGATACATGTAGAATGCTTTGGCATGAATTCCAACTACAGTAGCTTCTTCGATCAATATAAATGAATAAAACATTATATTATAATCTACACATGTCATAGATATAACCATATAGCGGGCAGACAAAAGCATGAAATACCTTATCTATATTCATTGCGATTTACTTTTTATATTTAGACCCTATGGTAATCATCTGGCACGATCTCCTATCTCCTCACTGTTAGCATGCCTCGGCCCGAAACATAGACCAAGGTTACTGGCAGCCGCTGCAGCAAAGTCATGATCGATGGCCAAACATAGGATCGGCCTGAGTAAATGTGTGTGTGTGACTGTGAATGTGTGAAAAGCCACAGCCAAAACAATGGCCCTCCAGATTGAAACTGACTTCACCTTGTATCTTTTGGCCCTGGCCTGCGACAATAGATTGGACAGGAAATCCAATGGCTGGAAGAGACGAGAGGAGATGAGGTCACCAGGAGAGAAAATACACCTCTTATGCTGTAAAAGTATGTTATATTTAGATTATATCACAGTATTCTTTTTACACATTTTACAGTAGTTTCTTGTTTTGGTATGTCTTTGTATACGCCTTCTAAATTGCATGTTTGTGTGGCCAGTGACCTAGCCCATTTTAATCTGTGACAGAGCGAAGATGTGGTGAAAACCATTATCTCCGTCTCCCTGTCGCTGATAACAACCCGCTAATCTGTTTGCTGCAGGTATTGAACAAATGCATTTGGGTTGTGGATGGACAGAGAGGGAGCGATGGGAGGGAGGGAGAGGAGGGGAAGACCAAGATGGAGGCTGCCGCGTAACAGAGGAAGGCTGATGAAAAATGAGGCGATGAGGAGGTTGGGAAAACTTTAGCGACAACCCTGGCCCCTCCATGACAACAAGGAGGAAGAGAGAGATGAGGAGAGAGAATGGAAGAGAGTTTAAGACAAGGCAAAAGGATGAGACAAATGGAAGTAATGACAGAGATAGATGAAAAGAAATGAGAGACTGAATGAAAGAAAAATCAATGCCGCATAAGAGTCCTTCGCTAGAGAAATAACTGCGACGTTTTAAGGAATTGTATGGTAGGAGATGTTTTAACCGAGCCAAAAGGCCTCTTTGCCTAAGAAATACATGGTTGTGTATGTCAAAAGGTACCAAAATATGGGACTAAAATTTCTACGTGTATTGAAAAAGTTTTACTGCCTGGTATTTGCTGTATCAAGTTACAGGGGGATTAAAAAAAAAAAAAAAAAGTTTTTTTTCTCAAATAAATACTATTTAATTGGATTTTTAATGGATTCATAAACATTACTATTTTATTTTTCATTCTAATATTATATACAAGAATTCTAAATATTACTGCCACCGTAAACTAGGGTGGGTGATATTGACCAAATGTATATACATTTTTTTTTTATTTAAAAAATTTAAAATATATTTATATAATCCCAATATGTCAGTGTAATCCCTCATTCGTCCAGAGTGTTCCATTGTAGAAACTATTTAGCATCTGGACTCTGTTTTAGAAAATGAGTCCAGATGACTACAATTATACTTTATCTACAATATCCCAGTTAGCGATATTGACACAATTATGTTAATCCACAGAAATGTGTTGAAAGCATATCTTTAAATGATCAGTTTATACAAGTTTATATATCGTTATTTTACAACAGAAACTTTTTTCATTTGTATTTTAATCAGCTCTTTTTGTAAGCTTTTTTTTTTTTACTACAAATTATTATACTCAATATTCAAATATTGCATATCTTTAAACATACATTTAGCCAATATTATCTAAATTTCAGTTTAGGTATTTTCAGGCATATTGTTTAAGTACAAAAACCCTGGTCCGGACTGGCAGCTGCCGATTTGCCCTTAACCGCAAAGTAGGATTGGTCAAAAAACATTGCTCGTAATTTTTATCTTTTTTTATTTTTGTTGGGTCATAGCCTCTGCCTAAATCCTAATTGTTCATCCAGTGTGTGATTGAAGCGTATGTCTGTTGTAGCCAGGAGCTGGCAGACACTGACCTTTCGGGTGTCCAGAGGCTCCGCTGCCTGTGCCCTGAGCACACACACTTTGCTCTGCTGCTGCTCAGTCCATGTGACAGCTGTCAGTCAGAGCTCCACACACGGTCCAGGCCAGCGCTGTGGTTTAGTGGGCCGTGTGATCAGATTGGTGGACACACAACGTACGTCCCATGTTAGGACAATAACCGGCTCCGGGACATGAGCGCTGAGAAACAGAGTGTGACCCTTATGGAGCAGTGAACACCAGCACTGTCAGTCTGGGATGATTGACACTTCAGCCTTCAGACAAGTCTCACTGACGCACACGCACACTCACACGTGTATTTACACAGCGACAATCTAGTATTCAAATGTGCAGGACACTGGACTGGCATCTTTACAAGTGCACTTTATGCCAACACTGTGCACCATTCATTGTCATGTGACACATGATGTAGTCAGTTTTGTTGTAATCTCAGTACATGGAGCAAAGAAAATCACTTAAACAGCACCATATTTGATCTTCTCTGTATTAATGGATCAGTCAAATAACTACATTTTTATACTAAGGGAAAGGCTTGATACTTGTGGTCAATTTCGATACGACAATGATAATAAAAACAAAATGTTCTTATAAAAATTTTAAAAATAATAATTCTGCCCTTATATCAATCCAGACCTAGGCTAAAACTATTCAAAAAAAGAAAAATTTTGCCCAATTTATGTTTTATCTTTTTCAATGTGTTTTGATACTTTTGAAAAACCCACTCCTGTTCTTTCTCCACATTGTGTGTGTGTGTGTATCAGGTTTCAAAATGTTCAGGACCAATTCCATGAATAAAAAAATACAGGCATGACTGAGATTTGATAATATCAAAAGTTCCATTGGGAGAAGGAGTAGACGTAGAGACAGTGGAAGAGAAACAGAGATGTTAAAGGAGAGAGAGAGAGAAAGAGAGAGTGGGTGCCTTTGGGCAGTACTTTCACCTCCACTGACATTTAACTAAAAACCAATCTCCATGTCAGCCATCTTCAGCCCCTAACCCCAGGGCTAAGAGGGGGTGGGCCAAGCCAGTGTCTATGTGAGTCCAGATTTAGATTTCAGCACATCTCTCTATTCATTCACTGCCACAATTTAGTAAAGTACTGCAATGTCCATCCATTGTCCCCTGGGTGAGGTCAAGGTCTCTGTCCCTGGTCGACATCATCGGCTCCTCCATCTACACAACGGCAATAATCACGCCATTGAATCAAATATAAAACGATAGGGGAAATGTCCCATCGTCACCACTGTGCCATAATCCGGCGCTAAAATTGGAATTGGAAAAGTTATACAAGGGTTAGTGCGACGATGCCCCTGGGCCTAGGAAACACATGGGGGAGGGGAAACATGATGCTAGACATAAAAACGCTACGTACTGATGAAAACAAACCAAAAAATACAACACATTTAGCTAAAGAAGACATCTTTTTGTTAGTAATAGTTGGACAAGTACAAAGAAATAGCTTGCGTTGTAGCTATCATTCAGGATGATGACTGATGTAACCTCTTCACCTCCTTTACACTCGCACAATCACCAGTGTTTCATAATAAAGGGGCTCTGAGCTCAGGTTAACTGCTAGCCTCAGGGGCTACAGTAACTCCCAGTCAACCCCCAACTACCAGCAGCAGCAGCAGGAGAATTAGTCATATAGTAATGGTTAAAAATAGTACAGGTATTGTAAGAGGTTTGCAAGGGTCATAATGGAATAGTGTGACAACAGAAGAAATACAAGTAGAAATGATGTGCATTGTCCATGGGTTAGGCTTGAGGAAGAAAAAGAAAGTTTGGGCCATTTCATCTTGGCAATGTTTTAAAAAAACAAGGCATTTCGACTTCTGTCCAAAAGTAATTTTCAGTTGAAACTTACTTTGATTTTTAATAAAAACCGGTGACAATTTTTCAGCAATAATAAGATAAGAAAGAATATAGAACTAAGGTTTTTGCAAAACCTTCATAATTTGTATTGAGGTTTTCTTATACGCTAGGTTACAATTTTGATTAGAAAATAATTGTTGTACAGTTAGTTTACATAAGTGACATGAACGCTCGCCTGGGAAGTAGATACAGACATTACAATGACAGTGTTAAGATAAGAAAAACAATAAACAAGATATTTTAAATTAATTAAAACATTGAGCAAATAAAATTGAACTCAAAGGAATTTTAAATGTTCTACAGATGGAAGCTGAGTAAGCTTCATTATGGCCTATAGTAGTTAAAAGCACTCTTACTCAGTTCACTATTTGTGGAACATCTAGTATAAAGTGCTGCTGTGATCTAGTGCAATGTGCAGTACAGCGTTGCTTTAAAAGAGATGTTAAATAAATGGGCAAGTTCTTTACAATGGCTTTATAAATAGTCTGTGTAATCCTTCATTTGTCCTGGCGTGTTCCATCAAAGAAAAGGATTCAAATAGAAATGATGACTACATTTGAATCTTTTTCTACGGCTTTATATATAAAAACTTAACAATGTTGTTTGCGTCTTTGTGATAGAGATAGCCATCCAACTTTTTGGTACAAAACACAGTGTTGTGTGCGGTCACAGTCGCATTAAATACATCTAAGAACATGTGGTCAAGTGGCTTCAAAACTTGTGCGGTCGTATGCATATAAATGGTGTCCCCATAGTCCAAATCAGATATAAAAGTTGTTTGAATAATTTTCTTTCTATTCTCAGGTGTGAGGCACTTTCTGTTTGTGACTAAACTTTTCGAATCACCTAAGTTTATTTTTAATTAGGCAGTTCTGCATAACAAGAACGAATTTCTTCAAGTTGCATACGGCAACAGAGGGTGCAACTGAGTAAATCACTCTGTCATCTGCATTAAAAAAAAACACTTTATAAATGTGTGTGTCATCCTTGCTCAGGGGTCAGGCTAATCCACTCTATATCGTTTCATTTTTAGTATATGTGTTAGCGAACTAACATTAGCAGGAAAGACCAATGGCCCAGATCGGCAGCCTCGCTTCTGTTGGTCTTACCGCCTTAGAGTGAATACAGGTGTAAGGCAATTTTATTATTATTGACAGCATTTTATACTGTCATATCATCAGCCTTTTCCATGCACCTTTTTGCACCTTTAATCCAAAGTAGCACTAAACCACAGCTATAAGAAAAATACCTTAAATCTTAAATCCTTGTTAAGACCATGAACTTTAGCTTGACAGTCCAAACACTCTGCTGTTTACTGTTATTATAATTTCTCTTTAATGTTTGTTCTCTGGCCTCATTCAAGTACTGTGTCCATCCATAGCAAAGCACCATGGGACAGTGCATGGCAGAGGAGCACTGCAGAGGCAACAAACGAGCCAATTTGGAGACACAAATGGGCTGCATAACGCTTTCCCATAGTTAAAGTATAGAACGATGCACAGAAGCACCAAGTGAATGTGGCATTAGTGGTTTGGAGTGTACCCTGTGGGCCAATACGCTGTCACACACTGTCTGTCTGTCTGCTCATGTGGGCTGTGGCTGTGAATAAATAATGCCATAAACATGCCCAAACAATTTACATAACGCAAGAAAATACACACAAACCTGTATGAATCCGGCCAAGTGTGTGGAAGTGTAATTTTAGGTTGTAGAATATCAGATGAAGATCGTGATCTGCGTTCTACTGCACACTTATTATACAATATGAACAATAAAATAAACACAGTGAGTTATTGCATGTAGTTTGCGTTAATTAGATGTCAATTACCTTTTTATGAATATTTTATTAAGGTGACATTACGACCTAAATATTAAACCAACCAAAGTTTGCAAAGGTTTGACAAATGTATTTATTTATTGATTGACAACTTCCGCACATAATGTTCATGTATTTATTTATGTTTTGGATGTTGTTTATGGTGTCATTGTATAAGAAGAATCTCTGCAGATCTTGCAACATTTCCTCACCTGATAAATGGACTTCCCTTGTGTCTATAAACAACAGCCTTCTCTTCTGCCCAAACACACAGTTGGGTTTCTCTTCCAAACTCCAGCCACTAATTCCCATTCATTTAATATTGCCACTAGAGCAGCGTGTAGCCGAGTAGCCTGTAGCCCAGACACCAGCCATTCTTCATTCTGCTGCATGCCTTATGAATGGCTTACAGGTGGATGCTACAAGTGCGACAACACAACATAAATCACTGCACCGCCAATACACACAGCCTTTTAGGATGAAAAGCCTTTAGACGTGTTGCTCTTGGTCATGTTTAATTAATTATGAGGATAAATATTTGTTCTCGTATGAGGAGGAGAATGAGAGAATTATAACCAGCAAAGCAAGTGGCATGAGGCACACAATATTTAGCAACATTGTCATGACAATAAGGTTCTTGTCCCCCTTAGGGAAATCTGTCCTCTGCATTTGACCCATTAATGTTGCATGGGGCAGCTTGCAAAATAAATAGTTCTCTTTTGATAAATATAAATATATATATATATATATATATATATATTAATATATATATATATATATATATATATATATATATATATATATATATAAACATTCTAATAACTATAATTTAGCAACAATACTGTTTTCCCCACTGTAAATAGATAACTCTTGAGACTTGGGTGAAGCCACAATATACCAAAGCAGCAGGCAGCTTTTTAACAGTCAGTGGTATAACTAATAGATGTGTCTGTGTTACATTTGTCACCCTGACACTTTATCCTATATTGAGTTACACTCCAGGGCCCATTCGCCTCTTCCCCTTAGTCCTTCTCTTCATTCTGTCCATCTCTGCTCTCTGTATAACCTTCTTGGAGTTTTTCAGTCAGTGGCTACAAATCATGCTGCAAGAGGAACTTCTAGGCACAAACTGAGATCGTCCTACCAGAACAATGCGCTGCGCTGGTCGGGGCAAAGACAAAATGTGATGGATAACAAAATAAAGCGGTTCTGTTACACTACTTTTATGTTATATTTCAATGGCCTAGTATTTTTTTTTTTTTTAAACCTGAAAGACATAATTGTTAAACAATTAGGAGTGCTGAATTAATTAACATATGTTATTAATCAAGATAATTTCTATGTGTCTTTGTTTCATTTGTCTTTAAAACTCAGTAGGTTAAAGTTGGGCTAAAATTACTTCATAAAGATGAGTAAAGTCGTTAGTGGTGTGATCTAAAAAGAAACGGGACTGTTTTATGTAAAATGTTTTTTCTTTGTGTTTATACTCAACATGGGGTGGGTTCAGCACATATTTTGGGCAGTTTTCTTGCCTGTAACACCAACTACTACGGAGTACTGTGATGTGTATTTGACCAAAGTAATACAGGTTCACATGGATTTACGGGATAACACAGAGAAGTACTCGTCTAATCACCTATAAACCGCTCCAGACCGATGTCCTATGTACTGCGGATTCTTTCCACAGACCTGCACTTCCCCCGCACCCACGTCCGCAGTGCCCCACGACCAATATAACAACACGTATCGATTTTAATGACCTACTCAGGACCTGAGCCACACCCGACTCGCATTAGGTGTAAACCTGGTGTCAGAAGGGAAATTGTTGATAAACTGATGAGTCGAGGTGGCAATGGCTAACCCAAATGTTGGCACTTTGAACACCACACTTCACAATTTTATTTGAGTTATCTTTTCAGTTTGAATTCATCTTAAATATAGCATGCAAATTGTTGCGTAATACATGCACTAAACATGTACTTGTAATTGAGTGAAATTTTAGCATATATTTGTAATTAGTTTAAAAATTATGTGAGTATTGAGTACAGCACAAGCCTCAACCCAAAACATGCACAATATGTAAAATCATCAATGAAGATACTCCTGACCAAGCCAAACACAAGATCTGGAGATGGGTCCCAGTGCAGCGACCACTGTTCCTGACAGGTTGCCCCAGTGGCATTCGTTGAAGTATGGGTCAAATGCAGAGGACAAATTTCCCTACGGGCACAATAAAGGCTAATCTAATCTAATTGGCCCTATTCACAGTTGTCTCACGGCTATATTTGCTTCTTTGTTTATAGATCTCCACATCTACAAACACTCAAAAGGACACTGCATTGCCTGCTCTGATTGAGCTGAGCTAAAAGAATATGCAATTTGTTGTTTAAAATGATAAATTCAAAATGCTACTAAAATTGAGTTAAAAGTAAAGGGTTGTAATTGAGTAAATGTTTAGCCATGTAACGGTACTTTTACAGTATTCTTTCCACCACTGCCCTTTTCCATCCACCTCTACACTTTCAGTGTGTGTTACTTTGCTGTAGTAAATGATGAGTAGAACAGTGACCCCAGCTTAAAGAGCGGCTTAAACAGTTAAAGCTGCACACCTTTGCTAGCACTTAGAGACTAACCAACCTTTCTGAGAAGCAGCCAGCTGTGTGCTCTGGAGAACATATGGCACTAACTATTTGTAGAAACACACACGCATGCACTGTGATTCATAACCCAGCGTGTGGCTTTTTGACACAAAGGCAATAGGAGCAGCAGGCTGTACAAGCCGGGACTTTTATTTCTTTCAATTTGTCTTGCTTAAAAAACAAACCGTCCGTGAGCTGGTGAATAAATAAATAAAGCTGTAGGCAGTGAGCGAGGGAGAGAGGATGGATGAGTGGGTCAATCTCAGCGCTGTGCAGAGGAACCAGGGGGTAGACCTGCTGCCTCCGAGAAAAACGTCTGAGGGCTACATGTGTATAACATTCACCTTTGTGTGGTGATCTTTACTTCTTAGTACTAGCCACTTATTCCAGAGTAATTATAGTGATTGTTTTTCTTATTTTGAATTAAACTGGGTTTAGCACTATATCTTTGCAATCAAAAGGTCATACAGTAAAGTAGTGATAATTGTGTTTTACATTCAAATTTGAATAGTCGATCGGTATACTAGAGTATAATACGGCTGCAACTAGCAATTATTTTAGTAGTCAACTAGTCAATTATTAGCCTAGTCAAACTTTTTATTGTACACTGACACTTTTTAAATACATTTTAACACGATGACGGTTGAATGTGACTGAGCACTTTACGAATAAAGTGAATTATTGAAAATCTGAAGTCGTTTATTCTTTTTTGCTATTGTGATTTAATAATGGATCTTTCTTTGTTATAAAAAAGTCTTTATGAACGTGTTTTTGAGTCTGTATGGTCCAGATAATGATTATGATTATCAAAATACAACCACAATTATCTTTTATTGCTGACTGGTCACAATTACGAGATTCATCGTTGCAGCTTTAGTAAACCGCATCATTTAGGAGTTTCCTCTATTGTGAGTTAATTGTTGACATTATATTTACAGTTCTGTTTGGCAGTGACATTGGGAAGTTGCAATGATTAGTTATTAAAAAATACCATCTCTCACATACAGGTTTTTTTTCTGTGCAGCCAACATGTTCCAATTAACAGCACCTTAATTGGCACTGGGAGCGGACCCCCCCTCCCCACACCATTGGGCTAAACCTCCAAACATCAGCAACCTTTGGACTCCCCAAATCAAAGAGCAACACGTCTCAACAAGGGAGTAATTGGCCTGACCTCGCGACCTCTCGTGTCTTGCATCAGGGACGCATCAAATCAAAATGAGCTGCGATGAGGCACACCCACACGGCTAACTAGCTCCTGGGTTGGTTAAAACACACATGTGCACTTAATGTATACAGCGACACTGGCAATAGATGTGTCATTAATGGCTGTGGTGCGCTCATCGCTCATTAGAGACAAACTGAGGAGGGATGTTCAGTGGATAGGGAGGCACAGTGGCAGCACACAGAGACGCACACATACAACACAAGACAAGACGTTTTGGTCAATGTAACAAAAAAACAAAAAAAAACATGGTGTGTCTTCATCTGCTGGAGAAACTGGAGGGATAATAAGGCAGTGGGGCAAATGGAGAAGAAAGCAGGAGTGGAGGGCACCAGGGAACGATGGAGAGACTTCCATTCCTCCCCGCTGTTTAGAGGAGTTCAGATTGATGCAGGGACACAAAGATCGGGTCCACTGTAATTAACCTACCAGGAAGGAGGACTTGGCACCGCACTGTACACCACTGAAAACACTACGCATAGCCATCATTAGAGGACCGCAAACAGATGCGTCGTTTAGAGCCGGAAAAAAAAAAAGCTAATCTGGAAAAGTTTGTTCATTAAGAGCCATTTCTTCTTTTGCCAATTTTTACCTAAATGCAGAAGCGATTCATATACTGTATTTCTGTTTGTTATTTATCCTAAAGATATAACATAATCAGTGTTGTGGTTTCTGTTTGGATTGGGCATGCACAAGAATTAGGGCTGTAACATCGACGTGTCAGTGAATATTTTTTGATTAGTCCACTAGTCAAATGATTATTTCTATTGTACATTTACACTTTTGAAATACAATTTTCACCAAATAATGTTTGAATATGGTAACTGAAGACTTCTAGATAGAAAGTATTTATAAATGAAGTGTATTATTGAAGGAAATCAGAAATTGTGTGTCCATTTTGATTTAATAATGGCATTGCTTTTGTTATAAAAGGTCTGTATAGTCCAGCTATATATCCAGATAATAATACAAATAATATGATTAAAACATTTTTTATAATCGATCAGTCACGATCATTCGATTAATCATTGTAGCCATAGAATACAATAATTTGCAGTCCAAGGAAATTATTTCCAGAACTGCAACACTGTTTTGTGTTAAGATCACTGACTCATGAATACCCACACATACAATTTACATAGCTGATATATACTAGACATTTACACCCACGCAATATGTGTCTGCACAAACTACAGAGCAAATGACTGTGAATAATGTTACCAGATGCAGCCGTTAAGTGTTATTCATTCCGTAGCAGGTCCTAATGAGGGGTTTTATTTACTAGACCAAAAATGAATGATCTTCCTGTTGTTGTGTATTGTTAACTAGGTGTAAAACTGCTATTTGCATTGTTATCCAGGACAAATGTATGCTCTCAGTGGTTGAAGAGGCAGTCATTAATTCCATATCAACACATTTAAAATGGCACCGACGCTGGTGAAAGGGGCTTGTTTATTAATACGGCAACTTTTTCTGTCATATGTATACATGCAAATGGGGCAGATTTGCATGAAGCGTGCAGCATTACAGATAATGGGCTCATATTCTCTCACACTGACACAGGAACTCACTTAAAAATTTACAGCATTGCAATCTGTGTTCAGCATCAAACACATTACCCCATACTTATTTAGATCAAGCAACGCCATTCATTCAGATACCAAACGTAAAATGCTCATGTTTATTGAACTCCACAGCATGATACATTGGCTACAGCTGATTGTTGTTGGCGACCACACAGCTAAAGTGAGTCAGGCTGCAGTGTGTTCAAATGCCAGTGAATGTCTTTTCTGCTCTCCTTGAGAACAATATTTATTGCATTATTATGGGTTCGTTTCTATAATTGAAGCAGCCTGAGAGCACCTCAAGATGAAAAAAAAAATAGTCTTCACTGTTGGATAGTGGTCTTTTCTTTGTCGTTATGGAGCACTTGATTCATTGACTGTTTGTGGTATATTACAAAATCAATCATATTTTTTATCTATTTGAGATTCAGGTGATCTATTAGGTTTCTTCGCATTTCTCAGCTTTCACTTCACTTCAACCTTAACGCAGGTTAGTACTATTGTCGTGGCGATGGGAGGCCTTCATTCATCCTCTCTCTTTAAAGCACAGGTTGACAAAAGTAAACAGCTGAAAGTGTCTCAATGGCGGGTCATTCACAGTAAAAAGCTGGCTCTGAGGCTGTTGTGACCAGACAAAGGCCTAGGTCAGAGCACATTTGTCCACTGACATGAGTCTAATTACACTGTGCTCGCAAACGCACAATCTCACACACACACACACACACACACACACACACACACAGTGGTAAGGATGTTTCAGCACAAAGGCCACACAGGGTCATCAAGTCTTTTAGATGAGGTCTTATATATAATGACCAGACAAAGCAGTACATTTAAATCTGGAAGACTGGGCGAGGATTAGTTGCAAACCTTTTAGAGATTCCATGACAATAAAAGATGTGTCGAATACAGATATACGGTGGTCTTTGCTGTGCAGTAGAAACCCTGTGTGGATCTAAAGTGTATGTAAGTTGATTAAGACTGAGGTGAGCACTTGCTTGGCCCTTGAAGTGCTCTTCATCCTGGTTGTGATGAGTCCTGAGGACCTCTCCCCAACTGTGCTGAGAAAGAGCAACATGCAGACAGCCTCACAGGCCAACAGAGCAGCACATGCAAAACACAGAAGTACCTCTTCACTCTGGCAGTTAATGGCTCCGGAGTGAGGAGCAGGATGGAGGGGGACCTCTTGGTGGCTTGCCCCTGTGAAGAGCTCTCAATCCTGGGCTCACACAGTCCCAAAGCCCCCTTCTCCTACATCCCCATAGGGTCAGAGCGTGCTCCACCACTCTACTGCTGAGGTCTAGTAATAGGGGCTGGATGAACTCTTCGAGAGCAGTGAAAGCCTCTTCTAACACTGGGAATCTGTCTTTTTAGTCTGTACAGATTTTTGCAATTCACCAAAATTGTGTGTGACTATTGTTAGGAACATGTTCAATGTTTTCAGCATTTGTTCAAAATGTGGCACCTAAAACTTTGTAAGGAGTCACTGTACTGTAAACTGACTGCCCTAATGGTACACAGAACCATCAGACCTAAGTGTGACTTTTATTGAAAGTTACTTTGAAATTATATTACCAAATTGTGCAGTAATCTGAGAGGTTGGTGATTCCACTGTTGGCCTCAGTTTTGCTTTTCATACTTGGCATAATTATATGACAGTATGCGTGATAACCAAAGTGTAAAATCCTGCTTTTGCTTAAAAAAAAAATGCTAACTTGTATTTGATGTATGGCCTGACGTAACACAAAAGTATTACATTTAAAACATGTTCTACCTTCTATTTCACAATCCCACATGTACTGCCTTGTGTTTTCCTTTCTCTGCATGAGCTCAGATCACTTGTCTGCTGGTTGTCTGTTGTTGCTGCTCCTCTCAGCCCACTCCCTCTGTGTCCCTGTGACGACATGTCATTGTGGAGGGTGAACCATGGCTGTGCAGGGTTAAACAACAGCACCCTCATTCTGGCTGGCAATTAGTCCACCAGACCAACACCGTTTTAGCCACTGCAGAAATAATTGTATGCAAATATAAAGTGAACATTTCATCTTTATCTCTGACTTTGCTGATGTGTTAAACTCCCAATAGTTTTATGTCTTTTCTTCTCCATTACAACCTCAACAATCTCCCCTCTCTCTCATCTCCCTTTCCATCTTCCTTATCCACATTTTCCAATCTCTTCACAACAGCGGCTCCCCTGCACTATACAAATCTGTGTGCCTCTCTGCTCTGAGTCAGGTGACACCCGGCGGACCACTAATTAGAATTCTGTCACTAAGTAAATGCATTGTGACCGCTGCTGACAGCTCGGCGACACTGTGTGTGCGTGTCAGTTTGGGCAGCTTGTTGGCGGGTGACGATGGCAGCCGGCTGGCATTTTTAACGTGGCAAGGTGCTGCTCTCGCCACTGACCTGACAGTCATTTTAAATTACACAGAGGACGGCTGCCTGGTGTGCGTGTGCGTGTGTGCGTGTGTGCGTGTGTGTGTGTGTGTGTGGTGCGGGGGGTGAGACAATGAGAGAGCGACTGAGAAAAGACCGTTAGTAGCACTGGGGTAATTCACTGACTGCTGGTTGACGGACTCACTTGACTCATTGCTGAAAAACAGACAGACAGATGGGCAAGCCTTGTTTACCATGTCACCACACCATTAAAACACAAATCACACTCTTCTTACATGTTTTGGGAAAATATAATTTATACTATATGGGAAAATAACAGGAGAGGCTAGTAGGCTAAGTGGCAAGAATTAAAACAAATCTGTGAAAAATGCTAAAACAATTGCTAATATTTGTTATTTTCAGTATATATTTGACCATGTTCCATTTTCGTCAGGCTAACTGTTTAGCTCCCAAGCGCTAATTGTAACCCTTTCTTCAACAAGATGTTTTAGGGTTAGTCATAAAGTTGTTGAATTTTAATTTATAAATGTAACTGATGCCAACATTTGGTCAACTGTGATGTCCAAGTTCATTATTGTGTGGCATCTTAACTTTGAGTTGAAAGTATAAGTGAACCAAAAAAACACATTTATGAACCATTGAGACCCAACCCAAAATGGAAAACTGGATTGTAACCGAAACTTAAAAAAACACCACACTAATATTTGCATGGTACTTTCAAATAAAAACACATTGTACAAACATTTAAGTGCTCCAAATCTTATTTGTTTTGTTTTACACCATCTTCGCTTCAAATCTATTTATTTTGTAATTGATATGAAACACATTGTAAAAGAAAGATACTCTTGTGGGGGCGGTTGAACACACAGCAGACCCTTAGCGACTGGTCTCCTGGAGAAAAACAGTAGCTCTGTGACAGGCCACAATGACAGCAGCATGGTAAAACACCTCTAATGCACCTCTATGGGTTTTTACGGCTTCTCATATAGCAGCCAGCACCACATCTGACACATCTTCTACACATCTTCTACACACCCGCACACACAAACAAGCTCGCGACGACTGCTACTAGCCCACTTTACATTTTCCTTTGGCTTCCGCTGTAACAGTACAAACTCACAGTGCGGATATTTATTATTCACGTTTTTGTTTTTGCACACAGACTACATGCTCGCTGGGGTGAGGGGGGAGAGAGAGCGAGAGATAAATAAGAAACGATAAGTCTTGTCTTGTCAGAACGGAGGAGAGCCGGCCTGAGTGACATACGATTGGTCTCTTGGTCGTGAAATATGCATGGCTTTTTCAGCAGCCAGAGGAGAGAAGAGTTAATTTAGGTCCACTCGCGATGCTCGGGGTAATTAAAAGAGATGATCGATAGTTTTTCCCCCCTGTGACTGATAACAACCGTCCCACGCACACAGGCACACACACGCACGCACACGTAAACATGGCTGCTATCAAACATGCGGGAAGCTACAGGCAGAGGACACTGGATCTACAGAAGTACACAAAGAAAACTTGGAACATATGCGGTTTTCAAGCCTAATCTCTAAACTCACCAAATGCTTGATCAAAATAAAAGAGCACAACGATACAGAAATGCTTCTTCCTGCAGGTCCTGGGGTTTAGGTAATGACGATTCAGATCAAAGAGAGGCATTTTAGGCTTTTTCAGCATTAAACTGGCAACCCTTCATTCTGCTTTCTGATTGGATGATTGTCTTGACAACCAAAACTAACCGAAATTCTAACATCAACAACAATGTTTTTGTAATTATTGTAATTTTGAATACATACAACATTAGTTGTACAGTTGTTATCAGCAAAAGTATATATTTGATTTGAACATGTTTCTCATCTAGGGACATTTTAAATACAAAAATCTTACACACTGTTGCTTTAAACCAGAGGTGTCACAAAAGGCATTGATTTGAGGATCATTTGGATAAAAAAATACATTGTGTTGTTTGATTAAAATGCCAACTAATTGCCATCTTACTTTAAGAACTTGCACATTTTTAATTTTTTCAGAAGGTCAGAATTGAAAAAATAAAACGTTATGACCATATTCCGATCAAATCCAATTGTGACCTGGGATTAACTCCAACTGTTCAAACCATTTCAGTGTGGACAGAGCTCTTAAACATGATAAATGTTTTACTATCAAGGAATGCAATTTCCTGCTGGGATTATCCTCAAATTTGGAATCCATTTTATAATTCCACCTTGATGATATTTTTTTTCTGGTAACACACTGGTGGTGAAGAGCTCCAAAGTCCTCCGTAAACAGGCCGTCTGTCATCAATATTTGTAGTGGAATCCATACTGCAGGACTAGAAGACTAATTAGAAGCAACACTAAATTATTTAACTCCCTCTGATTTTATTGATTTGTCAGTTTGGGAGCTGCGACGCCAAGCAGTAAAATTGACTTTGGTGAAAGAGACATGCTCGTCTGCCACTTTATGGACGAGGGGACAGACAGTGATGTGTACTAATCCAGCCTGCGAACATAAAAAACAGCTTATAAACAAAGTGTGCGCGAGGCCAGTGACTGCATGGGCTAATGAACAGGGCTAGTACATAAGACAGTAAAGCCATCACGTCCCAACATTAACCGGTTTAATTAACACCAGCGCAATTAAACACTTGCATGTACTCGACCACAGAAACCAGTAAACTAATTATGTATCCCTCTCAATTAACACAGATCTTCATGTGGAGTGAACAGAGCCCAGGGGAGCCAGTTAGCCACCTGTTACTAATATTTCAAGCCGTGCCATTGTGATAATATGATACACTCTACCCACTAGTGCAGTGGCGCTTGGTCTAGGCACAAAACACTCACAGGCTGGCCAGCGCGTCGGCTGCATAGCTTCAAAGCCTAATTGGTTAATTGCTACGAGATTATGTTCAGACGACTGAGAATCAATCGACCGGGCAGCCACGTTAGCGCGTATGATTGACAGAAGGAGGAAATGATCTCATACAGTGCAGTGATGAACCAATTAGTACTCTTAACGCCTTGTATCTCTTTTGTAGTTATCATAGCATTTAAGTTGGGCGTGCCTGATTCGAACTGTGAAAGGTGAATGTAGGTGTTCTTACTACTACCTGCGGCTCAAAGTTGTTCCTAGCTCTCACAAACCCTTTGGTACATTTTTCCGGCATGTCCGCAGCTTGCTTTTTCAGTCAGTGAGGTGAAAAAAAGGTTGACCGCCCGAAAACCCAATCTGATCGCAACCCTAAGCATTACAGCCAAACATCAGACCCTTTTCTTCCATGTTCGTGATCAATCAAAGTTTTACAAGATGCAGACAGCGTGCACCGATCTGATTTTGTCTCAAAGTGCTTTAACAATGTACTCTACGCAGATTTTATTGTACATTTTCATATACTGTACTATGTCAAAAGGGCTGTGTTTCCCACCTGTGGACTGTGTGTGGGTGTACAAGGGTTCATGTCAGATGTCAATTGTTTGACCAGACGGGCACCTGAGCTTCATTTCCCCCCCTCCTATTTTAAAGAATGTAGAAAGTATTTATAGAGAGCACTTTGTGAAATATGAATATTGCCTTTTACGTGAACCTGGAACAATTTTTTTTCCCATTTTGTTTTTGACCATGCAGGCTTTATTGTACAGCAGAAATGGCACCTGATTTATGAATAGTTTGTGATATTTGGCTGTGATATTCCATATTGTAGTAGATTGAGAAGCAGAACTACGTTAAGGCACGCGTCTCAATCTCTCCCAAACAGAACAAATCAAACAAACACAACGTCCACAGACAAACGGCAGCCTGCCCAAGCGCAGCACATGCCTAAGGTGCAGTGGAACAGCAGTCAATCCATCACCCCCCAATCATTTATCAGGTCTGTGTCACTCTTTTCCATTTATCAAACTCCACAAACCAAAAGGAAGGCAGCAGACCCTGAGAAACACCTGGCCTACAGACACATAGCCCTCCAACAACAACACCATGTCATTTCTAACCTCGGTGTCAAAGAGCAGAGGAGAGACGGGGGTATTTTTCATAAAGTTGAAGTGTGTTGGCTGCTGCAGATGTGGTGGTGTGTGTGCCAGGGCTGAGTGGACACAGATTACAGCTGGCGTTATTGGCCCCTCCCTCATTGAGCAACAGTCAGAGTGTGACTGCTGCACCTCTACATTACTCTGAATCTCTCCTCAAATACCTTTGGCATTTCTACTGTGTGGTTAGCGTTCCTTTTTATTTTTATCATATAATCTGACAAACAAATTTGCGGTGGTACCAATAAACTGTTGAACTAATCCAGGAAAGGCAAGTGTATGTGTAGAGCTCTATTCATACACAAAAGTAATTCAAAGTGCTTTAGGATAAGATCTATTAAAATCACAATACAAACAAGTAAAACCATACATATCATTATAATATTTACTTCTAGATTATGCACTTTATGTCTTGTTGCTATAAAGCTATTAAGTGGTTGCTATAAAGATGAAATGAGCAGAAATGCAGATTTGCAGATTGACATGCAGATTTGAGATTAAAAGTAACAATTTGACCGTATACTAGTAATTTAATTGAGTTTTAGCAGATCTATCAACATACAACTTTGGAATTTATAAAAAACTGCTGCTGCCCTTGGTTTTGTTTTGCCAGTTTGTTGCTACGCCATGCAATATTTAAAGGAGATATACTAAAAAGAAATCATGCAATAAAGTCAAATCTGTTTTGCCCCAGTACTGGTATATTGTAAAAGCAGCTATTTGAGTGAAAGTGAAACCGATGTGCACTAACTGCATCTAATTATAGAGCATTTTATTCTCCGTGAAGCAGAAAGTGCACTGTTAGCATGCTAGTTGGTGTTAGCTTTACGTTGATGACAAATCTGGCCTCTGAGAGTTGTGGAAAGTGCTTATAATAAACTCATTGGGGAATAATTAAGACGCTCGGAATGCGTTAGAAAAGTGGGCAATACATGTGGATTGCTAAAAAAGGGTTTATGATGAACTGAAATGAAACGTTTTTCAAATTTTAATCATGTACAGCACTTTTAACTTCAACATGTAGGCCTAAACATAAAAGTGAAACCTTCAAAAAATAATGTAGCTGTTTCTCAAATGTTATATTGCAGTTTGACTTGTTACCATGAGATGGACTACAACACCATGCTTATTTTATACCCCATACTCACAGGCCTATTTAAGCTTGTTTCCTCACACATAAGCCTTCCGCTGTCAATATTGTGCACTTTACATGTTGTGTTTGTGTGGATGTGTATGCGGGTGCGGAGTAGACATTTCCTTTGGCAGTCCCATGAAGAATGAAGTCACCTGGCTCTCCCCCAGTCTTTGAAGGTCAAGGAGAGCCACTTGCATATTCATGGCCCCCTGCGTGTGTGTGCGTGTTACGTGCTCTCTATATGTGTATGTGTACTCTGAGATCGATGGCTTTTAATTGTTTTTTCCTGAGCTGTGGAAGGAAGTGCCAGTGCGTATTGATTGAATGGAAGGATGGGAGGAGATGGAGAGCGAATGGATAGGTATAGAAAGAGTACAAAAGAAAGAGGACAAGAAGAAAGAGAGACAGCGTGGCAGACAAGAAGGAAATGTGACAAGACAGGGTGGCGACACGGAACATAGAATCACTGTCTGGCGGAGAAAGAGAGAGAGATGAGGGGAGAGGGAGATATGGGGCCCCTCTGTGTGCTTATGGAGGTGTTTGCATGCTTGTATGAGAGTGTCGGGGGCTGGGTAGATGTCACCGGAGTTTGATCTAGATGCACAATGCAGACAGTATTCACCTGCTGCATTATTGAGCCACTGTTGGAGTATGATTCTGTAAGTACTTTGCATCGGTCACTGTTGCATTGGTTTCAGCCTCACAAATAAAGCATCAGAATGCTAAAAAGATGTGTTTATTGATTATTATTTCCCTTCCAAGTATTTAAATTAGCACTCTGAGATGTGAACGCATTCATACGTCAAACGGCATTTTATTTGTATTCAGGCTGGAAGTGACTGAAGAGGTGCAATGATCAAACAACTAATCGCGATTAGACGACTATAAAACATTATTGTAGTGGTATTTTGTTGTTGTTGTTGTTGT
Organism: Chaenogobius annularis; assembly: GCA_015082035.1. Classification (NCBI taxonomy): domain Eukaryota; kingdom Metazoa; phylum Chordata; class Actinopteri; order Gobiiformes; family Gobiidae; genus Chaenogobius; species Chaenogobius annularis. Next base: position 793,808 of record BJKM01000105.1, read on the forward strand.
TATGTTATAACTATGACTGTGGCATTATTAAACCAAACTATTTGTAATTGTCCTCAATAATACAGAATATTCTCGATCTAGAAGCCTTCAGTCATCGTATTTCAACCCTTATTTTGGTAAAAAAAAAAAACATTTTAAAGGTGCCATTGTGCAATAAAAATTGTTAGACCAGTGGACTAATTAAGAAAATATTTGCTGACTCGTCAACAACAAAAATAATCGTTAGTTACCGCTCTATAGACTGAAGTCTATTCTAGTTACAATGGGCCTTCTGGGCCAGGGTTATCTGGTCATGCTGCACTATACTGTATACATTTTGAATGTATATATCTTCTGAGAGAAAAATCCTGCACACTGTCTTTACAGGTGAAGAGGCAACATTTCGGCAACACCTTCTGGCAGAATGTATATATCTTACAAGACTCCTTTGAAATAAAACACTACAATTTATAAATATATGTATAATTCTTGGCGGTATCTAACAATGCGTAATCTACAGTACAGTTCAAAAGATAGATTTCATGTTGCTATTTATTACTAAAATAATACATGTCAATAAAACATAAAGGCTTGGATGTTTGTTTTACCAAGGACTATAAATACTTCTCCTCCATATAATCTGGTTGTAAAATATTACCTGTGTTTCATTTCAGCAGACAGCCATTATTCTCCTGTATCAAAGTAACACAGTCCATTAAGCGCCCAGCCATTATGTAGTTAATCTGCAGTTTAATACAATTTTAATTGTTACCATATGATTGAAGTCGTTTGGTCCTTTTTAATAAATTACTTTGATGAAAAAAAAATCTCCTATAAAGTACAACTATACAAAGGCTTGTATGTTTCTCATATGCTTTCAAGTCATGTTCTTCAACTTGGCACACAGAAGTTGCTGCTATTAGTTTCTAGTGTTACCAAAGGGAGAAAAAAACCAGAGCACCCATGTTTGGACTACAGGGCCAGATGAAATTGGAGTCAATGGTGTTGGCCAACCCCGACCCAGCGTTAGCTCAGCCTTGTTTGGATGAAATGTGCGTGAAGACTATGGTGTGTATGTGGGCATTTCGGTTTGTGTTTTGTGTTAGTGTTCCTGGACATGAAGTAACAAGCTTTATTCCCTAACAATGTTGCAGCATGCCCTCATTACACACAGGTTAAAGTGGCACTCGGCCCCTGTCTAGACGGCTAAGGCACACACCTTTCCCTCGGACCAGTGGCGACCGTGGTCCAGTTTCAATGACCACAATATTAGGAAAACCTGAGATGACTGGTCGACAATACTTGCAATACCTATCTGCTTTACTGATAAAAGACACAATTTTTGAATTGTTGTTTCTCCGTCAGAAAGAGTCAATGTTAATCGGCCTCATATCGTCCAGGAGTGTTCCATTTTTTGAAAATAGGTCTGGGCAATTTAATTGAAAGATCGAGAGATCGAGGATTCAGGGATGTCTAATCGTAAATTGAGGTTTTTGAATCGACGGTGTCCACAGCCAAAACTATGTCAGAAAAAAACATGTGATTTGGAGTAAGATGGCAGACTTTGGAGGAACACATCTTTTATTTTTTTTTGCGTGTTAATTGTTCATGGAAATATAAAATGTTATAAAAAATTTAAATTGATCAATATGAAGAAAAATTAGATAAAAAATATTGTCCCATATTGCCCAGCTCTAGTTGAAAAAGATTCAAGTGCAGTCATCCGGTTGTTTTGAAAATCAGGATGTTTCGACTTTCTTGTTGTACTTTCCTTCAAGTTTTCTTTCCACTATGCAAGCTTTTCTTCTTCTATTAGCAACCATTACAATGACTACAAATGTCTTGATGTTTCAGTAAAAAAAAAAAAACAGCAACAAAATAGCTCCAACCTCCCATTCACTGTACAATCTCATGCACAAACAACAACAGTTTATTTCTCACCTCCACAAACCTTCACTTTTTTGTTGCACACATTTGTAGCCAGTCACAAAAAACAACAAAGAACCCTCCATCGCAAAAAGACACAGTAATCAGAGCCTAGTGAAGCTTGGCAGAAAAACATTTAGGTGAAGACTGGGGGAGACGAGGAGGGGCTGAAGGGGGGGGGGAGTGGGGGAGGCAGGCAGGGGACAAGGATCGGTTGCTAATATCGCGGTCTGTGTTTGGCGCTGCTGGCTGCAAGGAGATTGTGATGACAACAAGCGCACTGTCAAAATGTGCCTCTCATTCACACAAACACACACGCACGCACACAGATTCTCCGTAATAGATTCCCGACTCGACACTCAATTCCGAGACGAGACGATCCCGCTTTATCCCGCCCTGCATCAAATATTTAAACACTTGTATTAGCGCCCGTGTCATCCCTGCTGCAGCTTATAGGGCACCAATCTCTTCTCAGACGGCCTGCCCTCGCCCGCTTCTCCTGTCTTCAACTTCTAATGTCCACAATCTTATCGCCGGGAAACTCTTTCCACGAGCACTCTATCATTGAGCGGCTTTTACCAATTCAAACAAAGATTCAATTATGTATAGAATTACGTGTTCTGCAAATTTCAATTATTTTTCTTTATTTTTACAATTCATATGAAAACAGTTTCACCTTTCAAAAATAGAAGGTCTACCGATTCCAGTAAGTGAGTAAAGTCAGAGCTTGTTAATTAATGGTCGCTTATGCTCAAGGATGGAAACATTACCGGTCTTTGCACTGGTGTTTTTGTACTAGTAGAGATATAAATGGATACAATTCAACTATTTCATTTGTCTAGTTATACATTTATTAGTTGTCTAGCCTCCATCAATTTAAAATGATCTTTGGTTTATTTCTACGTAACAGCTATATTGTGCACTGTTTTCCAATCTAACCATATATTCTTTAGTTATAGTTTTTGACTTTGTGTCTCAACTTTATTTGAATTGGTATTTTAACCTAGAATCTCTCGTGCCAGGAGGTATGCCTTTCTTTTTGCACTCTTGCATCTTTTGGGGCTTTTTGTCCCAGGCCAAGAGCCCTTTTCAATCTCTAAGAGCCGAAGCTCTACAGATTGCAACAATCCAGAGAGAAGAGAGACGATGCGATGGAGAAGGCAGGATAAAAGACGTGGGAGAGGAGAAAGGTGGAGAGCGGATCGCTGGGGCTGTGCGCATGAATGATGTCTTTCAAGAGGAGCAGTCTTGCTTGTCAAATCGCCGGCTGCGAAATGAATTGGCATATCTGTTGGGCTCGGAGAGGAGATGTCGCGCACCGCCGTTTCATATTCTTCGATAAGGCCAAATAACGCAATTGTCACTGAGACGGAGGGGAGTCTGACAGAGGAGGAAAACCAGCCAGGAGAGAGCAGTGCTGATGGAGGAGGGAGCATCAACAATAGAGTGTGTATGATAGACAGAAAGAGCTTTAACACCTGATATTCTGCCTGTCCGTCTGTCGAGGCCGTGTTATGGCAAGCTAAAGCAGCTCTTTTTAAAATCACTCAGCACATGAGGCAAGGGGGCTTAAATCTGATTGCTTTCCATTGAATCTTTTGCACCACAAAGGCAGGAGCTACAACACCATGACCTGACCATTTATCAAAGATTATACTTAAAGAATTTGTGCTGTAGATCAAATACAATAAAATACTTAAAGTGCCAACAGGGTGTGATGTGGTTACACTCAAAGTCATGAGCCCGGATACAGAGTCCATTTTTCAGTTTCCTGGTCACACAAGTTCTTGGTAAGCGTGCAGTATAATGGCTATCACTACATCGTATATCTCTGTAGTACTCTCCACACACTGTTGTTTAATGCCATTATTTCATGGGTCTTGATTGACTGTATTTTTCACTTCTTAAGTCTCAAGAATGATACAAACAAGCTTGTATGCTTGTTATTCTGTAGACATTCTCCATCCCCATAGTTTTTGAGGCAACACTCCTGCTGCATGTGGACAGTAGTGTGACTGGTTCAGTGTTGTCCATAAGTAGACTCCAGTTTGGTCTTGGGTCTGACAAACTGAGAGTTGTTTGTTCAGGTAGCTCGGGTAAGTCCAGGAGGAGAGCTGGAGGGGAGTATATTGTTAGGCAGACCATCGTCTCTTCGTGATAAGACATACTGTAAGAAAGTAACATACACAAGCACACACACACACACACACATCCAGAGTGCTCCAGTGTGGTGGCTACAGCCTGGTTCTAGCGATGCAGTAGGTGACAAACTGAGGAGCTCGTTTGATGCTGGAGTCCAGTGGAAAAGGGGGGAGAGAATGGACAGACTTGTCTTGTTGAGAATTACAGCGGGTGAGTGTGTGTTTGCGAGCACCATAGACCCCAAATGTGAAGGCAGATACCAGACTTATGGGTTACTAAGAAGCATGCTAAAGAAACACGTAGGACTGTCACGCTATGGCAGGGTTGTCTACGTGAAAGGCCTTGGTATACAATGCTAGACGCACAAACTCAAGCTCACAAAGACAAGTACACAACTCAACATCCGCTGTTCTTATGTTTTGGCTGTATTCCTGGGCATTTCCTTTGTTAAAGAACTTTTATTTTTCTTGTTTAAAGCACCTTGAAATTATAACCAAAAATGAAAACCTAAAAAAACTATTTCTATATTTGTTTCTATATTCTGCTGATATTATCAATTGAAACAAATCTTGAGTGAAATTTATCAAGGGGAGATGTAATAATATTTTGATTGCGGTAAAGTGCATTTGGTTTATTACAATCAATTACTAGACACCAATGGCATTTTAATTTGTATCCATTTTTCTTCAGCTTTTTAAATAACAAGAACATTATAAGGTATCTTGTATTTATTTAATTGGTTATCAAAATCAAAAGCTTACAAAAATATGACCAGACTTATTTTAATTAGACATAAATCATCCATGAATAAGCTGAAAATTGTGTCAATGTGGCACTTTCTCTGTCGCCTTATTCTACATCCCTGTTGTGTTGTGCCTTCCAGCTGGCTCCTCGGCCCATTAGCCGTGTGGCCAGCGGACTATGACAGGGCGGTCCGGTCATGGCAGCACGCGGCTGTAACATGGATGGTGCCTTTCACATTAGTGCGGTGAACAAGGGGAACAGGAGCAGGAGCTTTTCCATTAGCACCTCCCACGATCTGCCAGAGGTTTGACAGAGAGAAAAGAGCGGAGCAGGACATGCAGACGGGAAAGTACCGGAGACGGTGTGTTCAAATGGCTGCTGCTTCATAATGTGACAGTGACCTGAGATACACTGGGCCATCATCTCGACTTGGACATATGTGGCACATTAAGATAACTTTATACTGTATATATTAGTCTGAGTGCAAATAATTCAGTCCCTTCTAATCATCAACAATGCTCGGGACAATTTTCAGAAAAAGTGAGTGGTTTAGAGCAGAATTCAAGTGATTTTACTTTTTTTTTTTTTTTTTTTGCCTTAAATGGCAATGGCAAGTGTTATTTTATGTTTTTAAATTATTATTGAAAGCCATTTAATTTGTGTTAATAAGAAAATGTAATCAAAATTATGAAACAGCACCGCATGCATTAATTAGACTGATTAGAAACTTTAAAAGGGAAAAGCCTACAAAAATATCAATTGAAATATAATTTGACTATTAGTGTAATGTACTTTGTATACAAAACATTGTTTGTCTATACATTTTCCCAACTTTATATAATATATATATATATATATATAATATATATATATATATATATATATATATATATATATATTATATATAATATTATTATATAATATATATATATATATTATATATATATGTTGCTGAAATTAACTCTTTCTTCTTCACCTTGAGCATATTTCTGACACTGTAATGTCCTATTTGTCTCTGTCAGTTGACTTTTGCTCATTTTTGTGACATAATTCCAGCAGACATATTGAAACTGGTTGCCAAACATTTCATCAGTGCTTTTATATCCTTTCTTTCTGTGCCATCTTCACCAGCAGAGACATCACTGACAATTACTTTGAACGTGATCAAATGATAAGGGTCTTATTAGTAGTGATCACAGAGCCACATGTCCCAAACCTAACCCAGCTTCATCTCATTCCTTTGTGATACATTTCATTGTCTTTCTGTCAGTTCTCGTGTAATTTGACATTGAGATGTTCATTAAAGCTGATCAAAGAGACCCATCTATAGAGTGTCACTGTCTCTTAGTCAAAGAGAAGAAGTGAAGGTACAATATGCAACAAATGCAGATAGAATGATACTGGGAGATTGAGAGTACAAAAAGTTATATTTACAAGGAATTCTATTGCTGATGTGATGATTCTATTGATATGTGACATGATAGCCAATACACTCACAAATAACCCAGCCTGAGGGCAACATTCAGGACAAACCACTAGGCCACTACCAGCTTCACACAATTCACTACACACCTTAACAAACAACAAAAACTATTAAATAGTACTTTATATCTTACGGTAAGTCATAATAATTTACATTAAATGTAAGTGTTTTGAACTCTGACTTTCTAAATTCACTTTTGCATTGACGTACAAGGACTTCTACAAGACATCCGCTGCTGTAACGACAAAGGGCACCCATGGAACAAGCAGGACGCCATAAGCCGCTAACAGAACAAGCTCTTCATTACTTGGAAGTCGGGACAAGATGTTGCAAAGGACAGGACAAAGAGTGATCGAACCGCTCAAGAGAGATAAAGATGATAAGAATGGACGATCCAGGGACGGCGGATAAGAGGAGGATGAGTCGGATGAAATAGTAGGACAACTCCTCTCAGAGAGACATATCCTTCAAAGTAATGAGGGTGTCGTAGTTGGTTAAAAAGCAGTGTTAAGTATTGGCAGTGTTGAATATTACGGAGATCTGGCTGTGAGATGGATGGCTTCTTAAGTAACAGTGGTCTGATAGATCCTCTGGCACTAGAGCCACGGCAGGAGAGGAAATATGACAGGGAGAGACTGCACTTATTCTGCTTTACAGATTTCACTGTGAAATCTTTCTAATAGACTTTACTTTTATACACTTTAGTTCAATTTAGTGGTAATTTGGGGAATTGTTTCAATTATGTTTTCTGTAAATGTATTGGATTAAGTATAAGGAGTACTGAAGGAGACTTCAGTCACGTGGGGCAGTAAAAAAGATGATGTATTTCACTGTATTTGTAGCAAATTTTATCAAGTCTTCAAAATGGCACTCCACATCTATCATTGCGGGATTGGGCCTATCACTTGGACCAGAGTGTATTTCCGTCCAAGCACTACTTGTTTATTGTTTTAAAGTTAGCATAGATTAAGTTAGATGTATCTACAGTATGTCAACTTTTTTGTATAAAAAATGACCTTTAAGTCAGTGACATGGACTTTTGAACAAAACCTTATCCACAGTTTAGTAAGGATATCATTTATTTTTACATTTTATATATATATATATATATATCTATATATCTATATATATATATATATATATATATATATATATATATATATATATAATATATATATATATATATATATATATATATATATATATATATATATATGTTTTGAGTCTGGGACGTATGGTCAAAATTGTGCAAAAATGTGTGTGTGAAGCTGGGAAGAGAATTTGTCATTTAAATTAGACATGTAAAACAGCGGCTTGCCTTTGAGAAATCAGTCCATTCATCACCTTTGGACTGCTCTTCCCTCCGAGGGTTCTTCTGTGACGGGCTGCATCGGCCCTCCTCCCTAACTCCTCAATAAGTGTTTTTCAATTACGGCTGTCACACAGTAATCATGCTGTGATGAATAGTGTGATATCCAGCCACATATCTGATATTCATCTGCCTTTCTCTTTGTTAGATTGTCTCAGTGTGAGCTCAAGGAGAAGTATGAGCCTTTTATTTACACAACGCACAAGGTGAGATTAAATGGATAGCAATGTTAATGAATGTTGCTTGCTTTAATTTTTCACAACACAAACAAATACAAATGCTGTTTTTATCAGTCGTGTTTTTTGTGGAGCAAGATGATTGTATTTTGATCAAATATTTATGCAGATTTTAGGTAATTGTGGTAATGCAACTATGCGGTTCTGATAGGGAAAGCGCAAAATGGCCTGATGTCATTAAACACATTATGTAAATACAGTTATGGCTAAAAGCATGTAATTGCACCAAGCAAATGAGAAGATTTAGACAATGCAAAAGTAGATTCCATTACTTTTTGATTGCTATTGCAAGGGCATGTGGTGTGTGTGTGTATATATATATATATATATATATATATATATATATGTATATAGTGCTTAGCCATACTGGCAACAACAAAAACTTTTTCAAAATCAAGCCACAAAGAATCTGAAAGCAATCTGTTCTGCCCGTACGTCAGAAAAGTTATGCACACAAAAATAATTAATTGTCTACCGCTTGTTCCAGTTAGGGATCACGGGTTACTGGATCCTATCCCAGTGACTTTGGGCCTTAGGCAGGTACACCCTGGACAGTGCAGGGTTAACACAGAGACATAGACACACAGACAACCATAAACTCTCACACTCATTCACTCAGGCCAATTTACAGTTGCCAATTTACCTAACACACTTTGGACGGTGGGAAGAAGCCGGAGAATCCGAAGAACCCAAAGAGAACCCACAGTGCCACGAGGAGGACATGCAGACTCCACCCAGAGAGATCATGTGATGATGGTCTGGCTTGGGAATTGAACCTACGATCGCCTTCTTGGGAGGCGACAGCTCTAACACACACAAAAAAAATCAGAATGTGAATACTGTACCTGTGCACAAGAAAGCAGATGATTTTGACTTTAACGAAAATTAAAAACAAGAAAAAACCCTCAACTTTTGTTGTTTTAAGTACAGTAAATCCAGTACGATTGTTCTTGTTCTTGTGTTTATGTTTTTATTTTGAATGTTTCTTCTGGATATTCAAAACAGAAACACAAGATTTCCTTTTGTCTTCATCTGCTTGATGTTGTTATTGAGTGATTTAGTACAATTCTATACTGTGTCTTGTAGATGTGGCACGTTGCAATATTCTTCCTTAAAAACAATAAGACAAAACCGCTGTAGTGGCTTAGAAACCCCCTCCCTCCCCCTCCTCCATCTCCCCTCTCCATCTATCACTTCCAGCAGGTACCACAGGCCACTGACCAAGCCTGTCCTGCCGTCATTAGCCCCGCGTTCTCCCCTCGCGATCCATGTGGCTACCCCTGTCTCCTCTCTCCAGCCCGACACCCCATAATAATATCTCTTTCAACCTTCACACTGTGATAAATAGGGCTGCGCTGAACAAAAGGGATGGTGTGGCAGACGAAAGGGGGAAGAGAATTAGGAGCAGAGAAATAAAAGTTTCTTCTGTGTCTGGATGTGAAAAACGCATTGGAACTGCATAATTTACTGTATTAAAAGTCATGAAATATTGCCCACAGAAGGTGACTTATGCACGGCCTGTTACCATAATCCACAGGCTGTTTTTATTCCACAAGATAGATGTGAAGTTTTGTTCTTCCCTTTGTGGCTTTTACTTCTGGTGCTGTTTTTAAAGTTGATTATAAGTTATCTCACTTTTTGGGATCATGCAGTCTTCAAGGTGCACTATATATTGTCTCCATGGAGATGTTATTGCTTTGTTCCACAGTTTGGCTTGACTTGCATTTATTGTATTCCATTTATTGCTTCAAAATCTCTTATAAAATAGTCTTATTGAGTGCTACCCGGTGGTTGTGTGGTTAAGACACAGCACACGTGTCAGGCTTCAAGTGCAGCTGGCCACAGTGTTGTGAGTTTGATTCCTGGGGAACACTGAGGCAACACTTTGGGGAAATTTTTAGCCCAGGGGCAGTTCCAGTCAGACCCGGAACCTTTTGGTAACATAACACTATTGGGTAATATTTTCTGGCTTAGACAAACTGTGTTTATCGACAAGAGAAATAACTTGTACAAAGTGGTTCCAAAGTCAAATTCTTAATTAGTAACTAAAATTCAGAATAACTGTGAGTAATTGTGTTTTATTGTTAATTGTATTGTCACAGTTTTATGTCCATAGTTTACAGTGTTCAAAAAGAGTAGGATGAAGGAACAAAAAGTCATTGACGTAATTGAATATTTAAATGTTCTAAATCTATAGCCAGTTAGGCCCACTTTCAACCACTGTCACTGTGTGAACATGAGCAAGAGGGACTGGGTGGTTCCTCTGATTTAAATGGGGACTGGGGGATTACTGTATAGAGACTTATTTCATGGTACAGTTATGTGCAAAAACTCCTCATGACCATTGCAGCAATTCCCACATTTCCAGGCTTTTGCAGGAGTCTGTGTAATATTTTCTATCATAATAATTAATTGAATTCCTGGATGCTGTTCAGTTCCTGACCTGACAGTCGTCTTGTGTTTATGTTTGGGACTAGCTCAAAAAGAGCAGGGTCAACCCATTTCCAATAAGTAATGGTAAAAATTGTAAGCTCTTGTGAAGCGAAATGAAGATGTAGTGATCATTACACGTATCCCCCAGAGACATGACTGAGTTTGATGTTGAAGTCATAATTAAAAAGTCTCTCTGCTCCCCTTTGTCTCCTTCTCATAATATTGGAATGATTTATTAGCGCAACCACAAATTACCAGCGCTCCCGTGCTCAGTGTGAGAGATGTGATATTACATTTTAACAATTGAGTTAATTGTTTGTGTGTGTTCAAATGGGTGGTTGGCACTGTGGTTGCATTTCTCCATAAAGCTGTGATTGGCATCACCATGGTTAAGTAAGTGTTATTATCTGTTTATGGCACTACCTTTTTGCTTTTTGCTTTTGTTTGCAGGTGACAAAGATGGTATCTGATACATCTATTTAATATATGGTTATATTTCTTTATTTTTCCAGAAACAACATTAAACACAACTTTAAATATGATGTAAAAGAGTGTCAGTGTATTGTTAGAAGTCAAATATATTGTAATTTTTGATTCTCACAATACACAAGACCGAGACAAATGCTAGCATACTGTTTTGCTTATTGTTTAGCTTTTCTGATAAAACTGACCATTTATAAGCACTTATTATTATTATTTTTAAATATTATATTATCACATCACCCCACCACTTGTCATTCCCACTTTTTCCACATACTTTAAAAGTTGGCCCTGTGACTTTGTCACATTGGTGTTTCTATCCAAACAGATTAGAAGTGTGTGTGTGTGTGTGTGTGTGTGTGTGAGCTATGTAATAGCTTTGTATAGCCACCTCTCCTCTGCCTCCATACTGCTCACTGGCAAAGATTAATAAACGTGCATGTGCCATATGTGTGTGTGTGTGTGTGTGTGTGTGTTGCTATATTCCAGACAGTAATATCTCCTATGCATACATTATCCATCTTCTCTATTATCCAGAAATCACAGGCTAAAGAATTAGACTGACGTGGTGCTGCTCCAGAGCAGACCGGACCGCTGTCTCCTCCCCCTTCTATCTTCAAAGTCAGAGGTTAAGATAGCAATCAGGACCGGACGGGAGATAGAGGCAGACATTTTAATATTATTTTAATATTCACGGTGGCTGGTAATTGTGAAAGGACATCGGAGTCGTCACCACTCACCCTCAAAGTCTAATTGAGCTAAAGGCTAAAAAGCAGACGCTGCATGGACTGCCAGCAAGAGAGAAAGAGAGAGCAGTAGCAAACAGGGAATTTATGTACATTTATACCTTGTTTAGCATTAGCTATGCATCATTTTACTTTTAAATTTGACTCAATTTAACCTTCCAAACCTTGGATAAATGAAGAGAGAGATTATTGGAACAATCAATAAAAAAAGGCTGTTTTAGAATACATTTCAGTTATGTAGTCCTTGTTATCTCCTTTATAATTTCTTAATATGAAACATGCATTTCTCAATATGAAACATGACCTCTCTTGAGTATGATTGGCCTGTAATGGACCAGGCTTCACAACACTCAGCTAATGTGCTCATAAATTGCACAGGATGTTGACTTTATACAACCATATACAGATTAAAATAAGAAAAAACAGTGGCAAAGCTTGTATTTGTTTGATGTTTAGCAAACAGATGAAAATGTGTTTCCCAGGAGCGCTGAAACAACAAGGTGTGATTAAAGTCATTGTGGTTCCCAGTCCTGTGTCGGAACAGTCCTATCAGAGGTGGCTGATGGGAGCCGGGGCCCGCAGCAGAGGTAAAAGGAGGTGACACTGGAATAGCCCAGCTGCTCTGCATGCTTCTCTGTGTTATGCATCAATCTATCAGGCCGCCTTATTACTATTCAGATTCCTCCAGCACACTGGCACTATTCAGATTAGAGGCGGAGGTGTGAGGCGTTCAGGGGCACTCCGGAGACATAGGTGACCTTTTCAATCGTTACTGGACACTTCACTCAGCAGTGAATCCATCTCAGCTAACTGGTGTGATAGGTGCTCTGCTGAAGCCTGTCTGCTGTTCTTCACATCTACCTGCTGCTATTATAATGTATGCACATTACATTTGTTCCCCTGTAGTCTGGACCACAGCACTTATCATCCACCTTTCCCTTTGCCATTGTGCCGGCTACACACTGATGTTGTCAAAGAAAAAGTACTTATCACCATGGAAAACTTAGAACTGCTTTAATGGCCCTTTAGAATAAGTTTAGATGACCATTTCAAGATGTTTAGCAGTCTAGCCAGTTACAAATTTCCTTCCTGATCAATTTTGTTCTTGTCCTCTCCCCTGCCCATTCGCTCTTGTAGCAGATCAAACATGGACGAACAAAATGTTCTGCGACAGTACCGAATGATCACCTCCACTCTTCGTCTCTCTTACAAAGCGAATCCGCAGACACTAACACAAAGACACAAGCTGAAGAGCTTTGGTAGGAGATGACTCAATACAGAAATCGGACGAGGGCTGATGAAAGTATCGGTGCAAGTGAAATCATTAGGATGCAAATGAGCTGGGCCGATTAGCATGTGTGAGGGAGATTGAAAGAGATACAGTATGAAAGGCAGAGCAGAGATTGACTGGTCTGGGCTTTCACTGGGGGAACACTGTCAAAGATGGACAAGATGACTGCAATTAGTTTTGGCACTAATGGCTGTTTTAGCAGCTGCAACAGTTTGTTTTACAATCCCCTGTCGACTCCACTGTCTAAATAGTTTGATGTTGTACAGGCAAGACTTGACATACAAAAAGTTCAATTAAAATCAATCTTCAGAGATCGCTGATGTTTCACTGTCCACTGGTAATTATAATTTTGTATACCTGATTAATAATTAATTTCAGAGGAATTTCATTAAAATGTCAACTCTTATAATTTCATTTACTTTTCTAACTTGAAAAAAGTGTCAACAAAAAGCGTCTGTACGTTTGCATTTGTGTGTGGAAAAGACTTGAATAAATGGCAGTGGGTGTCGGTTGGTTAATTTCCAAGATTTTGGGACTTTTTAGGAATTCCATTCCAAATTTTATTTTCTAAACAATAAAATAGGACAGCCGTGACATGAAACGCGGAGAGTTGGGCTGGGAGGCAAACCCTCAACGCAGAGGTGGTCATAGCCATATGTGCAACGCCTTAAACCACTACAGCACCAGCAAGCAGCCTTTGTTACCTCGAGTGGTCCTTAAATGTTTTTGCTTGTACAGTAACAATTACTTTACCATGTTTGCTGGTTTTAATGATTTTTATGCCAAAATTGCTTCTGATTTAGTATTCCCTGGAAAGTGCTCTTGTACCCCAAATGGGTCCATGCACACGTCATAAAAAAGAGGATTATATTGTCCACAAAATGTTATATTGTGAAGCATTTGTATAGTAGATCATCACAACTCACTCTGCTCTGACTTTTCCCTCTTGTTTCTGTCTCATCAGGTGAGAGGGTTCGCCATTGTGTGTTAGCCACTGTCTTAGGTGTTGAGTCTCTTCATAAAACAGAAATATGTAGTGTCTCAGGCCAAAGCCAGGACCAAACAAAAGCCCAGCCAAGTGTCTTCCAAGGAACCCATCCATCCACACCATAAACCTGACTCTTTATTTGTGTTTTCAGCGCGTCACTCTGCTGTTGGCCGTTCTGCTCGTTCTAAGGCACTGGGATATCCTGCTCCTCGTAAATCCAAAGCGCTCTCATCTTCTGCTCCTGCGTTTCATAGAGCATCATGTCAGATTTATCTCCAAATATACTGTTGTGAAATGCACTGTCTTCTTGTTTTGAGGAGGGATTTACTCCCCGTTAAGAAGAGTTATGTACACTGAGGCTTTTTACACCTTGACTCTTGATAACAGGGCGTTCCAGAACATATTTCACCTGGGTTCGCGGCTAATCCACATATCAATCCAGCGCCACCAGAGAAACACTTTCGTACACATTTACAGAAACAAGAGAGCTCAAGGGATCAGTCTTTTGACAACAGTGTCTCCAAACTAGACTAGACAGTGGCTTTATTGAGTAAAGTGATAGTTTGTCTTTTAAAGGACTATTATGTGAAAGTGCAGTTTTGGAAGAACCTGGGTGGTTGCAGTGATAGCATGAAGTAGTGTGGCTAGTGTAGGTTTGGGTTCGTACAAGATATCTCTCCAGTTAAAAGGGTTTACCACATTAATAGACACAATCAAACACACACTAACCACAGGAATTTAAAAGACAATTGTTTTTCAGCTAAACAACCTAAACAACCAAACTCAGTTTGTCTGACAGACCACTCTTGTCCCAGTCAACATTCAGGTCAAAGAACCGAATAGAACGAATAGGTGAGCTGCGACCAAGAGATTTTTTTCGGAGAGTTTAGTATAGTCTAGTAATTTTGCATTAGCACTAAAACATTGCCGCCATTATTGCTAATAAAAACTGCTATAATACACAGGTACTATAACCGTACTTTTGGCTAGCAAAATCTAATTAATTGATTAATTTAATTCATACATTTTTAGACATTATGGGAACTACACATTGAAGCTCTGGTATTTGTTAAATCCAAAACAACACATGGTAGACTGCAGTGAATGGGGTGGTGGATTGTCATAGCAGCTGATCTAAATTGAGTGAGTACATGTCCAAACACAAGTCTAAATATTCTCGTGCCATTTTCTCTCCATGTGCTGATGAATGACTGTCCTTGTCTGCTCCTTGTCTTTATTGGATTCCACAGCAGGAGTTTGACTATATCCGGACTTCTCCAGATGGGAAGAATTGGTGATGTTTGAGAAAGAATTGGACCAGGCCACTTATCCAGTCTTCCTGGCGTGCATGGGAAACATGGTGCGTGCTCAGTGACCCATCTCCAGGGGTCTCATTCATAAAGCTGTGTCCAATTCTTATTTACAGTGTACATAAGGATACAACTCAAACTTCCTCAAACGTGCCCACGTGTCCGCATCTCTCTTTTTGGACTGGTCTGCTCATCTGTGTAGTTTTCTTTTTACAGATCTCAAACTTAATGTAGAATTTCTGTATGTAACATTTCTGTACATACGCACACTTTATAAATTACACTCTAGATCAGTGCCCACAAACACAGCGATAACATGCCAAATTCAGACAGACCCCACTTGGGTTTGGAAACAGCTGTGAGGCAAATTTGGATTCCTTGCGACTTTATCCAGTTGTTTGTTTTAGAATTGGTGACTCTAAATTGTATCTAGTACCGTCAAAAAGAAGATGCTATTTTATAATCAATAACACTCTTTTGTAGTGGTGTTCTTCATTAATCATGAAGATCATATTCGGTAACACCAGACACACAGACAAGCTAAAACGTCTTTTTGTTGTTCTTTTGCAGGTGTTTTAAAGTTCATCTGTCCTGTGAGCGGCATCATGGCTTCACATATCAGTCCAGGCTGAGTTGTAGTGTTCTGATACCTTGTAATGTTCGGCAGTGATCGAGAGACTTTCAAATATTCCCACAGCTTGCCTGACTATGATTTGGGTTATTTTGGGCATATTGTCCCGTGTAGTCATGCAGATTCTTATCCCATCTCGTCCTCACCCCTCTCTTTCTCTCCTTCGGTGTCCTGCGGCGGTATATCAGGCCTCTATGTTAATGACAGTTGACAGATAGTTGAAGGGCACGGGCTGCTCCCTGTCAGCCCTGTTTTGGACTCATAATTATTTCACTAGTGTCACATCACTGTCACCGCCGCCTGCTTAACACTGTCACCACCACCACGGCCCCCTCTCCTCACACTGCTTCAGCCCAGAGGAGGTGTATGTGGTGGGGGGCTGTCAGTCGACCTAGGCGCTGGCCCTTTCCCTGCCAAGACGAGGCTTGTTTCCACACTGATACATCGGCTGTGCATGCTCGTCGTCTCTGTAACAAACCAGAAGCACAGCCCTGTGGCAGCGTGTTGGTGGGTGCACGCGCTCGGGTTATAAAATAATGTTTGTGGGAATGTTTTTCAACCTGATTCAGATGTGAGGAGGGGTACGTAATTTGATGTAGTCATGGAGCCAGTTTCTCTATTTGATTATGTCGTATTCTCGTTTGAACCATTTAAAAGGTAAATTCACAAATGTTAAACTTGATCATCTCTTTTCGTGATGAGACCCAAGAACTAGCCCTATTGCAACAACATTGTAACTATAATTTCAACTGCCCCATCGTGAACATTATTGACCTTTAGAATGCTGTGTCATTTGAAACATAGCAATTTTTTCAAAGAGTTTAAGTCATTTGCAAAACTATTCTGACGTGCGTATTTTAACATAGTAAGTTATGAGGGAGTGCGTAATGATTCATGTAAGTTTGATGTTAATGTGTCCTAGTTGTCTCAAATCCACAACTTTGGGTTGTCAATAAATCTATGCCTACATACTAATTGATACTAAGACAAAACTTCCTACTCATCTAAACAAGTAGCAATACTAAAAACTGGACAGTTATTGAACAGTTTTAGATTTGTGCTGATCTATTTCAGAACTAGTATAAGATCAGATCATAATTTTAAATAAGGTATATTATTCTTGTGTTGAAAATTACTATTCTTTTCTATTACTAATCTGAAATATTGTGGTATTAGAATCAAACCTCTGTAGTATTGATATTTTGTTTTTCGTATTATGACATCGTTTCTGAATGCACCTGAGAACTGTACAACCCTTTACAGTATTGTTTACACACCAGCTTGGCTTACTATTATTTTGAAATACCTACATATTTCATAAAGTAAAGTCCAATGAAGGAGTGAAACCAAGAACTATAAGAAGCTGACTGATAAGCCAGTCCTGTGCAACAGCTGATGTCAGAATGTTAGCACTGGTATCTCTTAGGTGAAGAGACTAGATATCATGAGAGGAGATGGACAGGTGGATTGTGGGAGATTGTGAGAGGAAACAATCAATGATTTAGAGTGTAATGGAGCCCTCTGTATTCACTGTCACAGTCACACATACTATTGCCATCACACAAGACGCACTCGAGTATTGTCCACCTCACCATCATGGGATTGTTTATAAGTGTCTCAATATCCTGTACCAGCGATTTGTGTTTGTCTTTGTCCACAATGTTAGCTTTCTTTTATTTCACACATTATATATATATATATATATATATATAGATATAGATATAGATATAGATATAGATATATATATATAGATATATATATATATATGAACTACAGTTTATAGAAGACTGTATGTATGTGTGGGTGAATAGCTTTCCCCCATTTTCAGCCTCAGTCGTTCCCCTTCTGCTACTTCTGTTTAAATTAAGGTGGGCTGACAAACAAATTAAATCTGTCACATCCTGTTTGCATGAACCAGACAGGAAGTCAATATTGTCGGCCATGTTGGTTAGCTTGAGTTCTAATCACACTTCAAGTGCCATGGCAACCGGGATGGGGCGAGTGGCTGTTGGTGGTTACATGTCTGTCATTAGGTTAGCTGCAGAGGGACTTTCTGGTTTCCAAAAATGTACAGTAACTGAAAAGAGAATAATGTTATAATGTTAAAGACAATTCATAGACATTCACTGCTTATTACCCACTTTATAATACACCTGTGCTACTCTCTGGCAGGGAAATCCAAGGATCAAAGGTCATGCTGCTTGGAGCAATGTGATGTAAAACAGGCTAGGACTATTTTTGTAATTCAAATGTCATGAACAAAAGGATTGAGCTGACTTTTTGTAACACACCAACATTGATGACAAAATGCAACTTAACCCCCTGAGTCCCCTCCCAAAATATGATGTATATTATAATAATGTTATAAAAACATTATATTACTCACCTATCCTCCTAATTTATCTCTGTATGCAGCCTACATTACCAAATTGAAGCACAGACATTATCCCAGTCCAGTTTTAAGCCAGTTTTGAGGGTATCTAAAAATGGCACATGGAACATATTGATATATTGAATAGCTTCTATCCATTCTACTTGCCATCAGGTTAAGTCCCGTTTAGTCATTTGACCTTTGCTGTTTAAAAATGCATGAACAATAAATAAGGATTCTTTCACTCCCACACATCACCATCTGCTTATGTTTGTGTGGAGCTCAGTGCCAGCCCATTGAAGGAAATAGAGGTCCCCCTTTACTGACCTCTTGATCATGGAGGTTACTAACTGAGATCAACTTGGTCAACATTTTACTGCTCTAGCTGCTGCTTAGGAACTCCAAATCCCATAAGGCTTTGAGGTGGATAATTATAAGGAATTTGTCTGACCTCTGGAACATCAAAGAACCATTGGTAAAGGCTGACGGTCTCTCATTGTATTCAATAAAGAGAAACCCCTTGGTATTTCTCCATATAGAAGTTTGCATTTCTCTGGCACATTCTCGCCGGGGCCAATGACACGTGGTTGTCAAGATGGTGAATGCATCCAGGTAAATATGCTTGTTTTTTTTTGCTCAGCTCAAAACAATGTGTTTGTTGGACTAGCACCAATCTGGTCATTTTTTATTGATGACTTAACCATTATTACTGCCAATAGATTCACTTACACTACTATTACTTCTTGTATGCTACTTTTAATATGGTGAAGATGTAGTGAACGTTTCAAAGTGAAATGCTAAGATTTATCGGCATTGTTAAACATATGTCTAAATGTGTGTGGCTCTAACAGTACAAGAACAAAACTTGACAAGGACAAATGTTTTAAAACGGACGGACCTCCATCAATCTTTTCCTCAGATCAATTTCCCAAAGACCAGGGGAACGTAGATGAAGCTGGAATGGGGTTAATATGTAGAAATTATCCTGTTATTAATAATAATTTATCAGATATTTAAACGCAGGAAAAGATGGACTGTAGCACTAATGAAAAGTGAAGGGAAAGTCTGTCTCACTACACAGAAAACCTTCACTCTGATTGTTTTACGTGTGGTATAGATTTATTCCATGTGTCCATTGATGAAATGTTCAGTATTATGCCAGTGCACTGGATTCACATATTTTTCATAACCTCTTAATCTCGAACAAAAAAACTGAGGCACACATTTTGTTGGAAGAACTTGTGTTATATGGCCATTAAATATGTTCAACTTGTTTTTTGCCACAAGTCTAATAAAAAGAAAATGGCAATTGTCTTTACATCTTTCCATTTCCTAATGAAATTTAGTAATGTATACAATTAGTTCAATACATTTAGATTCAAGCAAAGGCCATGCAAGACAAGCTCTTGTAATGGTATTGGTTGCTATTCAATCTACTTTTCTTCATAAAGTAATTAAGCATGCTCACAAAATTACACTATTAATATAGTATTGAAAGCATTTTGTTTGTGTGAATATGTAACCTAGCTTTAAACACAACATGTTTCATTAAGAGCCCAAAATGCTGACTTCAATTCAAACACCCTTACAAGCAATTAAGGCTAATTTGTTCTTTTCAACAGATGTGGGGAAACCATTTGTCCAAGACACGCACACAATGGGAGAATATTCATGTCTGCACCCCCGCCCCTCTTCTGCAAACACTTAGGAGCTAATTATTGTTATTAACATCATGCTTGAGATGCCGGCACAAGGACATGTCAGCACTGTGCAGCGTCGCCACACAAGTTAACTAAAACGTCCTCAGATCACCTTGAGAAATCAAAATGTTTGCACCACACCGACTGACGCAATTTTACTACGAGTAATTGCTTTTTACAAAACATATACATGAATATTGATTTAGCCATACACAGCAGCATTTCCATTATAGTGGATGCTGATGTTATTTTACCATTATTAGTATTATGATGTGGATTATGGATTATACAATGAGTTCATTCCTATTCAATATGAATGCCATAAATGTATGTAGAAATCAATATGCACTGAATGAACTCATTGCTTGTCAATAAGGAGCATCATAAAAAGTAGATTATTCCTCTATTGATAAATCTAAATAACAATCTATTACCTTTAAGATTAATCAATGAATCCATGCATTCAAAGCAGTTCTGATTTTCAGAGTATCTACTGAGACCGTTAAACTGAGAAAAATGGCTTTAATGTTGTCCCTAAATGTTTGTCACTGTGTGTTGAATCAGAAATTGTGAAGTTTTAAGGCCTGCTTCTTATTTACACAAACAAATGTTCCAGTGGACAGTAGACCATGTGCATTTGGTTTTATCTGTTAGAACATTCTGAGCTGCAGTTTCTGTGTTTTTCCTTTGTATCACAGACAAATTTGTTGTTACTGCAAATTTAACATAGGCAATCTAAAAAATGTGAGGGCCATGAAAGCCATGAAACCTTGTTTCCAAATAAAACAACTGTCATGAATGTGTGTTTTGGTCTTGATTCAAATTTGACAAAGTGTGCAGTTAGGCCTACTGCACGTTTCCTTTGTACGACAGCATTGTGCAGTCTACTTACTGTATACAGTATGTGATAACATGTACTGTATGTAAGAGCTGAATGAACCTCGATTGGAAATATAATTTAGAATAAAAAAACAAAGACATTGGAAAAAAGGCTATCTCTGGAGTTTCAGTTAGCAGTTATCGGCACCTATTTACATTCAACAGTAAGAAGATTTGAAATGTAACGCGGACAAAGAAATATTTGTTAATTGTTCCAAACACAAGGGGCCCCAGAATCCGTCCCTGTGGAGTTCAGTTTAGACCTAGAGCAAATGAAAAAACAGACCACCAGCACATCATAACACAAAAAAATAGAACAATAATTATTTGACCCATCCTTCAATACCACAGCCTATCAGGAGCACATGGCTGCATGTACACTGTGAATGAGTGATCACATAAGAAATATGGCGGCGTATTACGTTTACATGTTTTACGTCTATTTTGCAAATCTCCAAAACAACAATTGCGATATTATTTCATTTTTGATTTTCAATTTATTTCCCTCCTCTAATTAAGTTGTTTGTTTGAAAAGCAGAGTAAAATCCAAACCTGGACAGAGATGCTGGTGAATGTTATAACAATTATTTGGTAGTGTAATAGTAGTAGCTGAATAACTTTACACACTACATTGTCCTTTGTTTACACCAGGCTGTAACTCTTGACCAGTGACTATTCTTGTCTCTCTTGCACAGACAGACAAAATGAACTGTTGCACTTGTCTCTAATGCATCTGTCACATGGGGGCGAGTCCTCCCAGTCCTCTCTCTCGCTCTGACAGCTGCTCTGCTGCTCACTGGGCCTAAATGAATTGAGATTTCTTCTGGCCACTTGAATTTGTCACTTGACTTCTTCTCTGTAATCTTCCCTCTTTAGAGTCTGCATCACCAACCTGCAAATGCTCATGCTGTTCTCAAAAGACACGCTTACAAATAATGTATCATATTGCATCTCAATACGCTACCCACCGCCATATTATCTCTGGTCGCTACTGTAAAGAAATGCAAACAGCAAAGAAACTGCATAAACTGCTCAAATATAAGATCAGTCCCAATTTTTTGTCAGCTGTACTGCTGGGATTTATACAAACAACAAATTGCATCAGCTGCATTTTAAACTTGAATTTGGCTTCATTGCTGTAGCTGAAACTTTCCGTGCTGCACTAAATTTTGAGCTGCCAAAGCTTGGATTAATAACCATCTCTGCCCTTTCCATCGATATATAAAAAGGAAACGTGCTGTGTCAGTGTATTTCTAAACAAAAATATCTCCATTGTGGGTTAAATAAAAATGAACTTAACTTTATATGTCAACAATGTTTTTGTACATTCTTACCAATACTCAGTCCCAGGTTACACAAATGATTAAGCTTAAACATGTCTATGATATTCTGTATAATGACATAAACACACAATTTTAATTGGCATTCTGGGAGATTGGACATCAGTGATGAAAAACAGTTCAGTCTTCATCTTTACCGTGTGTCTGAGTCCAATCACTTCATATCTCTATCAAAGCACTCCAGAGGAATATGGCACAATAATATTCAGCATAAAATCAATGGGCTGTTTAACAGGCAGGAAGTGGGAGCAATGGGTAATTGCAGAGAGAGCGGCCCACAAATCAGCCGTCCTTGTTATCCCATTTGACGGACCATTAAACGTTCGCAAGAATAAACATTATTTTTAGCTTAAATACTAGCCTTGGTGTGCAGTAGTGCAGAGGAGGAAATAATTCATATAAACTATGGGCTGTTTATCGCGTCAAACTGAAATGTGTTCAAACTGACAGGTGACACCTGCACCT
This sequence comes from Chaenogobius annularis, assembly GCA_015082035.1. Lineage (NCBI taxonomy): Eukaryota > Metazoa > Chordata > Actinopteri > Gobiiformes > Gobiidae > Chaenogobius > Chaenogobius annularis. The sequence goes on from BJKM01000105.1 coordinate 816,321, forward strand.
CCAGCACGCTCACCCTGAAATTAACTGAAAACATGTCTTACTTTTCTATTGAAACTTTATAAACAAAATATGTGAGCTCAAAAGTTTTCCTGATAAGGCTTGTTTTGGCCAAAACTAATGTCTCTTGTGCCAGTGCCAACTCTGGAAAAAAATAATAAGAGTTGCATACGTAAAAGCAGTGGATGTAAATTATTAGGAGAATAATTAGGAGAAAATATATCTGGTCTGATTGAGGACTTCATGTCAAGGGCGCTTCTTATTCTCCATGGCTTTACAGATGGAGTGTTTAAATGGTTATTATGGGGAGAGGCTTTTCCACCTGCACCAGTTACAGTAGTTATGTGGACTATGAAATGGGCAGGTTTTACTGGGAAGGACTGAGGTGACTTCACTGTCAACATCTAACCGACTGTTCTTTGTCTTTCTGTCACACTGTTAACTAAATATCATATTTAAAACCAGATATTCACAACACAGTAATGGAAAAAAAGAACACATTTGTGTCATTATAATACTTAAATATATGAATGAGTTACATAAGGAAATGCCATTTTCAGATACTGGCATAGAATCATTAAAATTGTGAGATAGCAATGCAATGTCTTGGCAGAGACCAATGTGGAAAATGAAGATTATGTGACTCAATAAAAGTAGATTTTTCCAGAAACAGAATATATGTAAATTTGAATCTGAAGTTCGGCTACTTCCTTTTTTGTGTGCAGCTTTTGTGGGGTTTTTTGGGTAATGGATACACCTTTCTTTGTTCCTTGTGCTTCTCAAAAGCCCCTTCCCTGTGCGTTGCCCATTTTACAAATATTTTTCTTTTTTATCCATCACCCTTGATAAATGTAACCAGAGGCCCTTGTCAGAAATTAACTTTATCTGTTCTTTAATTACACTTACATGTGCTGTGATGCATCTCTGCCTCTCAACATGTCCCTGGCGCAGGTTTTGCCCCCGATGCTGTAGTTTTCAAAGCTATTTTAAGACAATGTGTGATTATCTGTGACATTGGTTGACATGTGCCTCAAGGCTGTCTCTCTCTTCACTGGCTCGCCTGCTCCGTCTCTGCTTCCCTCTCTCTGTCTTTCTGTCGCTCTCTAATCAAAAAGCCTAACCGCGCAGACAGCTCACAGCAAATAACAAGTCTTTGCCCCGTGGTTGTTTGAAGATGACGGGGAGAGGAAACGCACTCTGATCGCTCACACAGGCAGGGAAATACTTAAACGTGTGGCTTCTATATGGGTTTAACAAAGAATTGTAGTTTTTACATGGATTCTTTGTGTTGGAGGTTTGTTGTTAAATATGCACCTTGTAACTTTTCTGGTGCAGAGTCCGCCACCTGCTTGTCTCCTTGGAGATGTTATTGCTTTGTCTGGAATGCTCTGTAGTATTGCATTAAGCAAATCTATTTTATTTATTCTATTAATAATGCTTTTGTTGCTCAAAATACCATGAAAAAAAAATGCAGTATGCAGTTAAATTATCATAAAAACAGCTGAGCTTTCAGGCCTTAATGCCATGCTGTGGAACATTCTTGGCAAAGCAATAACATATCCTCAGACATAAGGGGCGGACTCTCCTCCAGAAATGTTACATATTGCACCTTTAATGCCATAACGTAATAGATTTGTTTGAAAAATATTAATGTTTTAGGTACGTTCTTTCTGCCAAAGAAAATATATTTGCACATTCTGTAATTTGATATTGAACATTTTCCTTTTTCTTACAGATGCTCTTCAAGCCACGTTCCTCAACATTTATCAAGGCTTGGGACTGCCACATAAATGTCCAAATGGAGCCCTGGTCTCCCCCATGACGGGTACACAAGTGCAATCTTTCCTCTTCATTGACTCTTAACTGTCCTGGGAAATACAAGAAGCACAAGAAGCACAGCCACCAATCTGTGCTTCCAGCCCCTTCCCACCCGCACCAATGACACAAACGCATTCATTAGTAATAGGCAAAGTGGATAAGGTATGTTGCCTTGTCCTGGATCAAACCGTCAAACTTCAGGTTTAATTGTGTATGCTTTGCCACTGAGCTAGTGGTTTGTGATCAAGCCCATAAGCAAACTAACCCTTTGAATTCGGCATAGATTTAAAGGTTCCAGTATTTCAAAATACACTATCAGTCAAAAGATGGGACATGTCGTTACAAGTAGTTGTTGAGTAATACAATATGTTATGAATATTCTTCTATGTATTCAGGCCACAAAAACAAGCAAACATATCATTTATTTATTCAAAATAACCAACAAATAATTGGCGGTAGAGATAAAATTGTATTTGGATTTAAGAAGACAATTCGACTGTAGGATAAAAATATAACCTCTTGAGTGAGCCATGACCATGACATGCTCCACATTTATTTCCAGTTTCAAAGCCAAACAGTGAAGAATTGATGAAATTACCCGTGTACCTTCTCTCAAATGTTAGCCATGTATCATAGCCAGAACAAATCCACATAATTACATAATTAATCAGATCATGTATGTTTCCTCCCCCTCGTCTCATTTTTCCTTCTTTTGTACAAGAGTGAAATGCATGTAATCATTTGTTCTGTAATGTAATCTGATCAGGCCCATGTAATTCTTCATTTTCCAACAGCTCCCTGGAGCAACAAATGTGAGCGGCGCAGACGACTGGGAGTGTGTGTGCGTCGTCTGTTCGCGGCTCCATCAGTGGTTAACCGCTCGGCTCCTGGTAGAAGACAATATTGGTCCTCTTCTCCATCTATCCATTCATGCACCTGCGATCTCTGCGCCGCCGTGATTCTCAAGATGTGGTATTTCTCAAAGTTGTAGTTCAGTTTAGTTACTTCTACAGCTTCTTTCACTTTGTGTTGATTAATTTGGGTTAAGTCCTGTTAAATCCTGGGTAAATACGATTTAGTCCTTGATTTTGTATGTTGTTTTCTTAGTTTAGTCCCCATTTAGTCCTGGTGCAGTCCTTAAATCTGGAGTACATTTTGTTATCCCTCCATAGTATATTGAAAAAGCAGCACTTTGTTACTTGATGTAGACAATGCTCAGTGGTTTGATTTATCTTTCTCAAACCCGGAAGTAAAAGCCGTAAACAGTGTTTGTACTTCCTCCTTTTGTGGTTTGAAAATCAGGTTTGCCAGATTTAATTTAATCTTGGTTTCGCCCTGGGTAATTTCAAGTTAAACCGTTTTTTAAATCTTGTTTTTATTGTATATTAAATCATTGTTTAGCCCTCTTGGTTAAATTCTACTAATTGTCCTATAGCTTTAGTGCTTATTTTCACTCTAACATCACTAGTTGTATGCATCCTATGTTTTGTTGCACACTTCCAGACTGTTCCTATTTCTTTGTAACCCTGTTTAGTCCTGGGTTAGTCCTGTTTACGGTGCAATTAAGTGAAGCCAAATATTTTCTATGATGGCATTTGGTGTGAATCCATCCTCCCAGATTGCTTCCCCTCGTGTCACCCTCCTTTGACTTGCACCCTCTGTTCCCTCTCCTCCCTCCCGTCCTGCGCTGGAGACACCAAACATCAGGTCCCATCTATCTGTGTGTACGTCAGCAATTAGAGCATCGCAGCAGCCAAATGCCAGCCATGTCCCCGAGCTACACACACACACACACACACACACAGAGGCTGACAAAAACGAGGGGACAAATCACAGTGTAATTTATAATCCCGCTGTGCTAAAATCTCATTATATTACATATGGATTTGGCGGCATGCATGAATGGGAAGTCACTGCTATAAATTCCGGCGCTCGTAAATTATTAAAGGAACGATAGGAATGACCAGCGCCTGTCCGGATTAGCTCTAAATCACTCTCAATCTGTTTGTTTAAGGAATTAGATCCACGACGTGACAAGAACTTCCCTTTATGACGTCTTGGAAAGAAAAGGTATCTGCTAAAAATCCTGCAGAACAAATTGGTCACATTCTTGACGCGTCTTTCAAGTAAAGCTGTAGTCTTCTAGTCGTTTCGTCGATTTATCGGACAACGGTGCTTTGATCGACCAACATTTTTAGTGGTTGACTAAAATTTTCATTAGGTTAGAAGTATTAGTATGGACCACAGCAGAAAGAAGAAGGCGTTTAATCCGCCTTTTACAGTTAAATATACACTGTTTACTGGTGTTTTCTACATAGATATTTGTAATTGTGCGAACTCCTGTGATCTTGTGGTTTTAGTTCACAGATACATGGTCTGATCATCGAGTTACTTCACTTTTTTTTTGGTCAATGAATCGATGCACAGAGCACAGAGCATGTCTTTAGTCGACCAAGAATTTCTTCATACGACTATATTACTACTTTCAAGGAATATACATACATACATGCATATAATTTACATGTGCTCCCGTAAGTTGGTCAAACAGAACAGCACATCAGACAATGTACACATAGAATAAAGCACAGATTTGCAACAAAAGATTTTAGTTCAAATGAAGTGTTGAATGTTGATTGTTGTGTATTTTAGACAAGTTGAGTCGCCTGTGCTATAATTAATCAATAGACCTGTATCGCTTCTTTTCCATAACATATGTCAGAAATGTACTTTTTGTTTAATATTTCAGGAGCATTTTCACTGGAGCGCCCAACAACTTTTCTTTTTGTAAGATCAAAGTTAGTGTGTTGTAAGTTTAACCTCAGGGCCTGCAGTGCAAACATCCCAAATATCTTTTCCACAGCACTGCACATTCTGCTTCCCAAAGATCAGTAATCAGATTTTTAATGTGCACCCAAAAACTCCACAGGCCCTCGGAATAAAAATGATGTGGTTATGAAATAAGGAATTTGTTTAAATATTTCAACAAGATAGGATGACACATGGAATACCTAAGGGGCATTGGTTTTCAGAGTTTCATAGTTGTGTTTAGCCAAGTGTCAGTGAGTCTCCAGCACAGAGGTTAAAGCAGGTCTCGGCCTCCTTTTTCAGTTGTGGCTTGATTATCACTGCCATGTTCAGTTATAGATTGCAGCGGAAAAATGTCAGAACATATTATCACAATTCCTTTAAATAACTGACAGTTGGATATTTTAATGCCTTATTACATGTAAATAGAGTTGAAACTTTGAACTCAAATGCCTAAAACGTACTCAATTACAATTACAAGTACTGCTGCCAAATCTGTTAAGTGAAAGTATGCATACAAATACTACTTCACATGCTTGTTACTATTCAAGCAATTTTAGTCACATTTTTACATAAAACTTGAATAATTCACCGGTTCAAAGCTGAATTAAGTTGTTTTAAACTGTGATCAACATATTCTGTGAGCTCTGGCCAATTAAATGATGTAGACGCAGTGCTTTTTTGTGTGTTTGTTGGTGTAAAAAGGCACAGAGTCAGAGGTGAGGCAACTGTGGATTGAGACGAATGCGACCTGTGCTGTAGCGTGTATGATTTTTAAATGTAGATAATTACCGTTACATGGCTTATACTCAATTTCATGTACAGGTTTAAACCAAGAAAAAGTACAATTACCCAAAACCTCCACTCAATAATGTGAGGAATTGTAATTACTTCCCACCCCTGGATTCCTTTACTACTTGATGAGGAGACCAAAGGGTTGCTGAAGCATGCACTGTAAAACAGGTGCCATCAAAGTCATCTAAAAAAGTCAATATGCTCTCAACAGCATTTATAAACATCAGGGGGAAGGACTAAAGGCTGCTATTATACTTTGAATGGGAGGGGTCTAATACATGGATGGTCTTCTTCCTCAGGCAGCCCATTGACAGCCAACTGAGCCCATTAGCAAGACAACACTGCACTAATGGCTCAGCTACTGCAGCTACAGACCCTTATGTCCACACAGACCACACAAGCATATGAACTCAACCCATTCCACACTATTGTTACTTCAAAACTGTCAGAGAAGTGCATCAAAGTAAGATCTCGAGGTCCCGGACTTGCTTCTTGAAATAAACTGTCTTTTCAGTAGTTTGAGTTGTGTTTTTTTTTTTTTAAAAAAAATGTATCCAGAACCATAGCGCTTTAAGAATCTGCAAATGAAAAAAAGGAAATGTAGCCTTTTGAGTGTACAAATGTTTTTTTTTTTTTTGGTTTTTTTTAGATTTTAGGTGAAGTACTTGTGCAACGAAATGTTATAACACATTGAAGGCTTAAAAGATTCGTAAAATGCAATTCAATTCGATTAAAGCAGTTCTTCTAGTGGCCAGCAGGGGGTGTCAGCTCGTTTTTAGCACAATAGACGGGGCTTTGACTGTCGCAGCGCTTCAGACTCAGACACAAGGGACGCACATTTGTACTGGTGTGTTGTGTTGCATCTAATATAATTCAATGAAAACCTAATGTCTTGATTACAAATGTGTGAAAGACGAACTGAATTGACTTCACATCAAATATTTAAGTGAGTTAAAGTTAGCCTTGAGGAATAAGGGGCATCAGGGGTAATAACAGTCATTTGTAGAAGCGTATCTTAATTGTAAATGGATTGTCTTCTACGTTGTTGTTTTTGATGTATGCATGTTTCCTTGTCGCAAACATCTGCATGAAGTGAACTTCCCTCAGTCACTAAGTTTTTTTGTGGGGCGCACTTTATAAGGCAGTATGGTGTAGTCCACCTCTTTTTGTGGGGAGGTGGACTTCATTGGCACAAGACTCTCCAGCGGCTGAGACGCGAGGGAGCGGCGTGGGAGTGAGAGAGGGAGAGAGAGGAGGGGATAATTCAGTTCACTTTTGCGCACAAAGCAGTGGAGATCACCCAGGGGAAAACAGGCTGGGGCTCGATGTTACGGAGTCAGAAATAAACACCAAAGACCATTTCACATTGTACTATTAAAATCAGTGTTTCTGGGTCCACGATAGCATCTCTTTAGATAAAATCTTTGTGAGTGTTTAATTGCCCTGAAGTCTTCAGATTAATATTTCTGACACAATTCCTGAAATAATGTCTGTCTGTAGGAGAAAGCTCACAGTCCAAAAAGTTTTGATACAGCACGAGTTCACACTCAACCGTTTGACCAGGTCTCAGAGAGTACGGACGGAGCAAAGTTTCAAACGTGTTTCAAATGCAGTTTATCCTGTTATTTTGAGCACGGGTCCCGTGCATATCTGCCCCGCGCGCATGGGTCCGCTGTGAAGGGTGCCGAGCGCTGCGCGGCAGCACTGCGCCTCACTCGGAGCGCGCGCGCTGGACCCTGGACACCCCTCCCACCCTGTCCCCCTCCTCCACGTCCTCCCCCACACACTCAGCCTCAGCTTCACACACGTTGCTGTTGAGCAGACCCCCACCCCTCCCTCACACCGCGCTGTGGCAGCCCATCGTCTCCGAGCCGTGCGCTCCCCTCGCGGCTCCGCTCCTCCTCTGACCGCCCTTCTCAGTGTGGCAGCGGAGAATTGCACTGCTATACCGAGCGTACGCTAGTTGTTTCTCGTGAAAGTACTGCACTTCGCCTCTTGTTCTCAAATCTTTGTGGCTGAAAGTGACCCGTTATCTGCAGGCAGCTGTCCGCTCTCGGCAGCCAAAGTTTGCTCGTGAGGATAAAATAGGAAGCCGGAAACAGGAGTCGTCAGCAGAAGACGCGGATTGCCCCTCGGCGCGGTGAGTGCCACTTTCTCAGAGACTTTTGGTCTTGTTTGGTTTCATGCTCAGGATCTCACGAGAGTTTATGTCGTTACTTTCAAAGGCGGCGAGCGCGACGGAAAACTTTCTTAGCTTGAGGCGGTGCGCGCTTCTGCTTCTCCACGCGTAAAGCTTTACTTAGGCACAGGTTTTTACACCGCACTTCTCCTTCACGTTGTTATTGCGCTTCAACTTGATCAAAGTTAACTTTAAACTCACGGCATGTTTACGTGTGTCAAACCCAAGAAAAACTTCATGACTGCCTAATTTTAACATTAGTGTTTAGATTTATTGTCATTGATTGTGACAATAAGCCAGAAAGGTTTTCCTAAAAAATAGGATAAAGCTTTCTTCAAAATGTGTGATTCCTTTTAAACTTTTACCAAATAACAGTGTACCAAGCACAATAACACTGTTACCAAATAACACTGAGAAAATAACGTTTTAAATCGCTTTGTTATCAGCATCATCTCTACTGGTCTGTGGGCCCGACGCTTTGAGATGTAAGTGCAGTTTTGAAGAAAAATAAGCTGTACGCGTTTCTTTTGAATAAGGAAGTCTTGAGTTGCACATTGACTCTTTGTTTTGTACTGGGCCAACATTTCAACAAGGATTGCATATTAAGGCAATAATTAGTTCCCAAATGACAAACCTATAAAACAATATACACGTGTGGAAAAAGGATACATAAAACTTAACGTGGGACCAATGTAATTTGTTATCCAAGAAGTCCTCCTCGTTTTTATCCGAGGCGTCGAATAAATTATTCTATTATGGTAAAGGTTGTGTGCGCGCGTGGGTCTCCACATGATGATGACACTAGCGCGCGCACTCAGCACCAGGCCCACACACAGTCGGGGAACACCTGTTAACTCGGGGACCACTGTCATTTGCATCCCAGCAGACGCACGAGCGCTGGGCCACGGTTGGTCCCGGGGGCCTGCCGCTTGCCTCGTGCCCGAACTGCGCGAGCCAAACGCGGCTTCCAGAGTGACAGACCTCGCTCTCCCACTGTCGGATTTTTAATTATCCAGCGTGGCCTGATTGGTTATTTAGAGATGGACACGCGCGTAATGCATTTTTATTCTGGCATTTAATTTAAACAATTTGTTCACTTTGAAAAAAAAAAAATAAAAAAAAAAAAAAACTAATAATGATTTTCCTCTTATATTTCACAGCGATACGCGCAATGATAAACACAACAAAACACTTTTCATTTGTAGTTTTATTCAATGTTCGATCATGGATTTAAACCAGAAGTCACAGAGTCACTGGGAAGAGAAAGTTTGCTGCTGAACAAAGCCGTGCACGAAATTTTTGGAGAAAGTGAGAAAATGTTCCAGGCTTTACCGCGCCGCTGATAAATTGCTTATAAACGCTCTTTTGGAGGAAGGTGCGTCTGAAGCGGGTCATTGAACGCAGTGAATTATAGGTTCCTTTTAAAATCAGAAAGTTGCCTTATGAACGCACTGAATCCCAGCATGATGGATCTTTTCACATTGATTTTATTGACGGTCAGATCAGACGGAACAGTTTTCTAACGAGCGTCAAGGCTTTTTTATTTTCCAACCAAACACATTAGTGAGGCAATAATTATCCTTTGAGCGTGGGAAAACGAGCACACAGAGAGGCGTAACTGACACATATTTTGTAACACTCTAAAACAACTCCATATGCATGTTGAAAAATGCTTTGTGGGCGCTGCTGATGCGTTAAACGTTCTCGGAGGATTATAATAAAATGTTTAGCACTAATTACATGAATTAGGCGTGTCATTTCAACAGTGAGGTCACATCAAAATATCACCAAGTAGATAGAGGACTAATTAAATTTAGATTGTGTCATACAAAATGCTCATTCTTTTGACATTTTCGATTACATTTAATTTGAGTATTGAATATTTTCGGCGTATCGCACTTTCCATGTTTGAAATGTTTTAAATCCTAACGAGGCCTAATTGCTTCATCGTAAAGAGTTGGTAAACAAACGTTGTTCGTTTTTTTCTCACAACGTTTCTATTGTAATTGTGAATAAAAATGTTGGCCCACTTATTTTATTTTTTTGTCCCGTTCAGTTTTTGATTGAAGGATTTCTTGTATGCATGCAGACTCTTACGCGCACTCTAGCTCATTCTTTCAGTTATTTAGTATTTTAAATGGGCCTATATTTGTGTTGTCCCATTACGGAATAATTTATACATAAATAATATATTTAAAAACAGTCTTTAACATATTTATTCAAAAGGATATCAACATTCTATTTTCATTTAAGAAAACAACAACCCATATTTAGCATGTGCACTGTCCCTGTTGCCCCTAAAGCAGCAAAATGCACATTTTAAAAATTAGTAAAAAAGTGTTGAGGTTGGTGTAAAAGTAGCAAAAATGATTCATCTTGTCACGTTTCCCATTCTGACTCTCCTTTTCTTTCGCCTCTCTCAGCAGTCAGCTGTTATTGCTCACCATTGATCTGGCTCTTTGCTCGTTTTTGCGCAGGCGAGAAGTGAACTCAAATGTAATGTCCGTTTTGCACCTCTGACAGCGCGTGGATGGTTAATGTAAATTTCTATATGAAAAGACGACACACTGTTAGAATAAATAAAAGAAATGTCTGCCTAATTATTAAAAGTAGTTTTAAGTAGTTTTTTTTTTTTTTAATTCTTTTTTTTCTTAGTATGAACGTAACTCCGAAGTTCATGCGTAAAAGGAAACAACAAAATGTGTAAAAGAAATTAATAAAATAGGCCTCTTTGCTGCACTCGTCTCATTTTTCAACAATTTAACTCAGTCCCAACTGTATTCTATAGTCTTAATTTATTCCATAATTGTTGAAAAAGTGTTGTATTCAAAGTGCATTGTTTACTATTTAATATTTGCCTGTTCTACTATCCTGGCTTTCTTCCATCGCTTTTAAAGATCCAAAAAAGTCCCCAGTCTTTATTGAGACCGTCTTTCCTCCCCTGAACAACCCCCTTGCGCCTATGAATGTATAATTTTGTTGCACTAATAAACACCACTTACGCACATTACGCATGCGGCTAATTGAAAAGAACGTGGGGCCGATACATTTACGATTTACGCAGAGGGAGTGACGCGGTCTTCTTTCCTTCAAAACTTTGACTTGCTGTTCAATCACAGCAATTAAGTGTCTGAAAAGCCGGATGCAATCATATTTTTAATGGATGGATATTGTTGCGCCGCCGTCTTTACCTCGCGAGCTGTTTTCGTCTGGAAATTGCTGCCTGTCCGCCACAAAAGGACACGTTTGATTGATCTGTCCAATATGTTTGCGCGCGTGCTCAACTTTTCACACGTCGTTACTTTGAGTCCAAGCATATTATTTATGAGCAGGTGTGTTTTTGGAAAATTCAATATTCCTTTGCTTTGTCTTGGAAATGATTCTTAAATTAGATGGACGGAACTTTGTTTGCCTTCTTCAGAGATAGTTTTTTGTAAAGATAGGCCTCCAATTTTTTTTTTATCCATTCATATTAAATCTTAAAAAAATAAATAATCTTCTATTACTTAGCTTAATTGTCCTAATTATTTGCTTCAGCTGTCATCACTGGTACTGCTCTTTCCCGATGTTGTTCAAAAATATGAAACAACATGGAAAAATAATCGCAAACTTTATGTCCATTCCTCTGTCCATGCTCGCAATCCGACTTGTTCTTTTTTATTGATGGCAGGAAAGAGGAGTAGCTCACGTCCAGTCATTTTCTATTGGAAGGAAATCACTCCATGGAAATCAGTGCAGCAGTGTTTAATGGTTTGATTGCATTGGAGCAGGCAGCCTCTGGTAATACTGTTAAACTCGGCAACAAGAGAAAGTCCGAGAATTAGACTAATGGCTGTAGTGTGGGCCAGACTTGTGTCGAATGTCCAATACTTTCTATACTCTGCATACTGTTTCTCTCTCTCCTCGGCCCCCCGTCTCATCATGGCTCTCTCAGGTTTCCTCTCATTCGTCAATTACACCATAAGCCGGATCATCAAACTCCCTCCTGCTTGGAAAATAAGCTAATCTTCACCCCCCCCTTAAACGTATCTATGTGTCTGTGCCCCCCCCACGCACATGACACCGCTAGTGCATTTGCGTGTATCGATTGCACACTGTATCTCTGCTGCCGACTTATCATTTTTCTCAATACAGTCAGTCGGGCATCAAGGAAAGGTTACTTGTATTGCTGCTTTGATTATTCGTCCAGTTTAAAATGGAGAAACCTTTGCTCTTGGATATAAATAGTTATGTTTCTTGATCAACAACTTAACAGTTTCATACATAAGTTATTGTAGATATTGCTTTTGCTGATGTCCGCCGCTGGATTAGCATTTGATTTGCACACTAATCCGGCATAAATGTGCAGTTGCTATATTTACCCAAGTTTGAGACTGAGTTTAAAAAGCGCTTTATAACTCTCAGTTTGAATTATCCAAATGCATTCATCTTCATATTAACTAGATTTGATTTACCTGTCCAAGTCCGTCTTGACCCGATAACAAATTCAGTGTCTGGAAGTGTCCTTAAGCCAAAACTTGATTGCCTTTGTGTATCCGCCTCTGACCTTTGACCTATCAATAGAAATTAACAAACCATTTCCCTAAAGGCATACGGATGGACGGTATTAAAAAATCAAACAAGTTTTGCTTTTCCCAACGCCAATTCCACAGTAATGGAGTGTATTTTTGTGTTGTGCCCGTTTCAAACCTGGATCCACGGGCCTTGTCAAGAAGTGCTTCAGGCTTCAGTGTGCGAAGAAGTAAAATGACACTGAAACGCAAACATTTTCTTTTTGGGATGAACTCAAGTAATTGTTTTTTATGAAGCCTGTAATAATAACACAGCAAATCATTATGAACTTTACAGCAGAGGATTAACAGAGCAGATCACTTTGAGAGCTGCCTACCTGGCTTCAGCTCTGCCTGTTAAACTTGAACTAATTGGCTTGTGCTCGCTGTGCTGCTTGTAGAACAAACCAGCCACCCAGCCGCCTGTCCGCCTGCCAGCCATCCAGATTAGTGAGTGCTGTAGCAATAAAGAGTCATAGAAGCGCGGCCCTGCCAATGCCCCCCCCCTCCCCCGCCCTTCTCACCCCCACATACAATACTTTACACTGTATCAAACTTGTGTCACCTGTCACTCAAGGTAGACATCCGGGTGTCATCTGTCAGAATGATCAGGTTTGGAGAAAAGTAGTCAGCAGAACGAAAATGCGAACAGAGGTGTAAAAACATGTCAGCAATGTTTTAGTGATGGGTAATCAAAGTGAAATGTTTGTGAAAGTGACCAGCTTATAATGTTCTACGGAAATCAACCTGAAATGAATTGAACGAAAACCTTATAGGCAAGTACCATTTAGTCCATAACTAAGGAACTAAGGAATAAGCAAGTAATATTAATAGATTTAGATATTAAAAAATATTAATATGTTGGCTTGTTTATAGCAGTGCCAAGACCTAGAGTAATGTCTTGGTACAGTTCCATTTAAGCCAACAGAAATTTATAGAAACGAAGGTTTGGTTTAGCAGTGGCCCCTAAAATACACTTTGGTACAGTAATCTATGAGCAGTGGAACTGTGTGCTTTTCCCATTTAGCCCTGTCTACAGCAGGAATTAGCCGGCCCCGTGAACCAGGCCTTGCCTCTAACAGCACAAATAGAAATCTTGCCACAGGTCAAGCCATATTTCCACTGTGAGTTTGTTGGTTGGCGGCAACTCAGGCTATGAAATCACACGTTAAGTAAATACCATTCTGAACGAGTTCGACAGAAGAGTGAAAAGATGCAGTTAAAAGGAAATGTAAGTTTATGGTTTGGAAGTTACAGAAATCTGACATATGTGCCAGGAGCTGTTGTTGTTAGTGATGCGATGTGCACATATTGTTCTTGTTCATGTATTCTTGCCTTATTGCCATTTTATTACATTTAATGTGTGCATTTTTATTGAATATGTTTTAATATTTCACTATGATGCATGCATTGCAGTGACAGAGACCGAATCAAATATCTTGGTTACAAATTCTATTCCAGAGAAAAGAGACAAACACATAAATAAATTATATTTTGGAATTCCTATTAAATCTAGAGATAACAAAATAATATTGTTGTAGCTTTGCGCTGAAAAAGACAAGGACAGATCATATGGGTGTGGGGGAAAGTGGGAGATAAATGGCGGTGATTTGTATGCACAAGGACATTTGAGCTGTGCCTTATGGCCAGACATGAATGAGTAGATTTCAATAGTATTGACCGTTTCTTTGGACATCAGCAAACATACACAGAGATGCAGCGGCCATAGTTGTGCACAAACAGCCGGCAGTCTGTCTGGAATACAGAGTGAGAGGCCCAATGGGAGGCAATACTCCTGCAGCCTCTTCAACTAAAGGGCTGTTCAAGTTAAAAATCCTCTTTGCTATTGTTGCTTAGCTCAGAACTCTTATTTGCTTGTTCCACTGCTTGCCAACACATTATACACTGCTCTAGCAGTAACTCAAGTTAAACGTTAGAGCCCATACATCTGAGTTTTAAGAGTTACAAACCAGTTTGAAAGTTGTTTATGTATTATGGCAGCCACATTTTAGTGTAAGTACTAGTAAAACAGTCTTCAATGAGTTAATGGCCTGACTTTGAATCCTACTTAAAAATCTTTTAGTTCAGGAGTAAATATTCTGTTGAGCCAAGTAACCTTTATCTCACAATAGTAAAACATCTTCTAATCCAAATTTGTGTCACATCTCACTAAAAGTTTTGTAGCTATACCTGATATATTTCATTGAGGGTATCTTTTCCCTGAGGATGGGCTGCATGACTGTCAGGCCTGTCTTGTAATAAAACGTACAACTGCTACTTTCACGCTTGTCAACAATCTGTAAATATATCCACAGACCGGGATGCTGCGGTTTTGATGGCTTTTTTTCTTTGTCTCCATTAGACTGAAGGGAAAAACTTGAGCAGCGACAGTTTTCGACAATTTACCCCTTCTCTCTCTCTCTCTCTCTCTCTCTCTCTAGTCACGGACCAAGAGGCATTTTTATAACTAAAATTGAATTCCTCTTCATTCTATGCCACATCTCAGCAGACATAGTTGAAAACCTGACGTGACAAGTGCAGTATAGGCTCTATGCAGTTTGAGAAAGCAGTTGGTCACAAAGCAGTCATGTAAAAACTGCATTCATTCAAACAAAGACTAACAAAGAGCTAGTTAATAGCTATAGTTCTATCACTGTTTATATATTTGTAAGAATATTCACCGTAGTGCACACTGGAATAGTTCTAGACAATTGACACTCTGCATTCAAAAAATATTATGGTTGAAAAATACTTGTTTTGAAATTGACTGTACAGTGTCACTTATTGGAGGAACTGAAACGTCCCACTATCCCTGAAAGAATCCCAAAAATGTAGAGTAGCCTAACAAATAAATTACAATGCGTCATTTAAAACTAATAATAATGTTTATAGCCACAGTTATGACATGAGTGGCTCTCCTCATATTCCCGGAGTGAAAATTTCCTTTAGAATGATGTTATCGTACATTGTTGTTGACATCGCAATTTGGGCAGCTGCTGTAACATTGTCAGTGAAAGTGCAGATTTGACATGAAACGCCCTCGTCGGTGTTGGTGTTTAATACGGCTCTGACAGCTGTATCATTCTTGCAGAGTGTAATCAAATTATGACAGAATGGTAAATGTTCCCCCATGACATTTTCTATTATAAAATGCATATAGCCGGTGTCAGACAATGTGTGGGTGGCAAATAGGATTGTAAGTGGCACCGAGTGACATTATGCGGACGCCCGTGAGATGTAATTGCGCTTGTATATTGATGATATGCATAGGTGTGTGTCATCTAGCATTATGATCATTGTCTAAGAGGAGAAGTCGAGACGCAGAGCCCGGACAGGTTTGTTTAGAGCTTTGACATTGTCTTTATAAGAAAACTTTGTTGATCTGAAATTATTATTATTTGTTTTGTCTGAAAGAAAGACGCGCACAAAGATTTGACTTATAGACGAAGAAAAAAGAAGTCTGCTCAGTTATATTAGCTTCCACGTTTAATTTTGTGCACTGGGATGTTTCAGGCATCAGCCCTTCATCAGACCATGCCTGAAACATCACTGTGCAGATCTCACAGCTAATGTAGCAGTGCAGACTTTTCTTTTCTAGTTACAAATGAGGTTTTGTCTTCCCGGGTTCGCAAGGTAATTAAACTGATTATTCAGATTTCATATTCAAAAATATAGCAGTAAATTAAATTAAGCATTAAAAATTAAGCATTTAAGCATTCTTGCCAATAAACAGAATCTGTAATCTTTAGAAAAAGGCAGTAAATGTTCTAAATGGAACAGAGGCCAAAAAGTGCATATACAGTTTGGTATGGATTTTGCTCACTGTCTTGGACTAGATTATTTTACATGTTTTACACAAATGATATTCAATGAGGATGCAAAAAAAAAAAAAAAAAAAGACACTTAACACCGGTGCAGCAAAAATAGATAAAAAAATAAGTATAAATGATCAAGGTGTTGTTGAATTTTTTGCCCTAAATAAGCTAAACCAGACCGTCGCTTATAAACGGCCCTGTCTCCCTGCGCGCTGATCTAAAGGCGTGCCCTCTCTGCTGGAGTGAATATCCGGTGTCCTGTTATTGGATTGGCTGCTTCCTGACGCTGCGGCCCTCTCGACTCGCGTTCCTCAGGCCTGTGCGGTAATGATAATAAAATTGAAATATCCCTGTACTTATCAGTGTATTACCTCGCTATCAACACTGCAGACATACTCAGACTTTAGAGGTTACACAGGAGAAATGGAGACACAGCGTGAATATTGAGAGGAAGGACAAGAAGGTGAGGGGCGAGTGAGTAAGAGACTTACGATTAGGAAAAAAGTTGGTAGTGTGAATTGTCTTTTCAAAATAAGACATGCAATTTTGAGTTGGACTACAAACCTGTTTTCAAAATATTATTGAAAGCATTTATTTTTAAATTTTTTATTCTTAATTTTTAACTGAATAAAAGAAGAAAAAATGCGGACTGAAGGCTTACAAACACACAAAGAAATAACGTGATAATGATGAAAATTGCTTTTTATTTTGCCATTTTGATTTAATAATGTAGCTCTTTTGGCATGCGTTGTAGAGTATATAGTCAAGAAAATATGTAATAATTAGTCACAATTACTCGCTGCAGCCTTATTTTTTATACATCTACATTTACCACATTAGGCGTTGTTGTAGGCTGACTTTCAAGGTGCTATTTCCCAGGATGCATTGTGGTGAGTTGGTCGTGTGAAGGTAATGGAAGAGGGGCGAAGAGTGGTGTGTAACTTGATTCTGTGGCATCTGCCCAGACCAAAGTCATGTTAGCATCAACCTCTCCTCAATGCGCCGCACTGGCCCGCTGCACATTTGTGGTATTGTAAAACATCTCAAATCCCTGCTCCTCTATGCAGTTGCTGGTGTGTGTGTATGTGTGGATGTGTGGATGTGTAGATGTGTGTATGTGTGTGAAAAGCAGGGTGGGTGCTGTGGGTGCCAAGGCTCAGATCAGGTTTGGAAATTGATTTGAATGAGTGTTGTGGACAGCTGATAGCTATAAAAGATTTTCTCCTTTCATTTCCCAGGGAGTTTCTACTTTGATGTTGCCTCCTGGTCAAAGCAGATCTCATTCTTCACTTGATCCTACGAGATTGTAGCAACAAAGATATGTACAGTAGTTTTATGCCAGATTTAACCATGTCAAATTCCACCAAGGTTGAAATTCCACCAAGGTTGACTTAGACTTTGTCCTGGTTTAGTCCTAGTTTAGTCCTGGTTTAGTCCTGGTTTAGTCCTTGTTTAGAACTGGTTTGATCCTGTCATAGGATTATGGCGATTTGCTTCCGTTATTGGGAGAAAAATCAGGTCCCAATCATATAAATCCTTTGTTTTTCAATCAACAGCATTGTTAAATGTTCTTATAGGGGGTTAAAATAGGTTACGGTTAGGGTTTAGTTTAAGGTTTAGCAAGCAGTGACTATGGTTAAGATTAAGATCAGTCTCCAGGAACTGAATAAGTCAATGTAATGTCCCCCAAAAGGATTAAAACCCAACATGTCTGTGTGTGTATGTGGAAGTGCGAATGCAGATAAGAATAAACACTGATCAAGCAAAACATTATGACCACGAAAGATGAAGCCTATGATAATGTATATGAAAGTCAAATAATATTAAAAACTAGAATATTATGAGAGTGAGTAAAACCTAAAATTGGCATTTGGAGACATTTATTTATTTGGAGACAGAAATAAAAATGTGCAACAATCTAAATTTAAAAGCGAACAAATTTTATCTGTTCATTGACTCTCATATTTACACTCTGCAATCCATTCCTCTAAAACTCGACCTTACAATCCCCCTTGAGGAGTGAAAATCTGTAAAATGTACCTTGTCGTTTGATCTGCTCTTTCCCGCGTTCCTTTTGACCGACCAATCGCCACCTCTGATCTAAATCCCGAGAGGCGAGATCTCAGTCTGTTGCCACGGATGCCTTGGGGGGTTGCAGGGTCAAGTACGGCTAATTTATTCACTCAGTCAAATTTCCTTCGGCTCATAGGAAACAGATGGGGAGGTCCGATATGATATCAACCATCACCATCACTCGGGGGATAAGATGGGCAAGCAAATTACCAGAGATGAAGGGATGCGAGGAGGAAAGATTGATGGGTGAGATGGAGGGAAAGGCAAGGAAAAATGTAGAATTAAAAGAGGTTAGATTGAGAGATATCCATAGCATAGAGTGTGTCAGCCCATCCAAGTGTAGAGGCATCGACATTATCAGATGTGTGGGTTAAAGTGTGTGTCTGTGTGTGGCCTTATCTCAAGACAAGTGGTTCTGGTCCAGTAAGATCCGGGGAGATGGTAGGAATAAGCGGCTTAAAACCAGATCTAAGATGAGGAAAGGACAGAGGAGAGATAGGAAAAGAGAGGGAGACTAGTGGAAGCTAAAAAAAGAGGACAGATTGAGAGGACAGAGGACAGAAAAGGGACATTTGGAAAAAAATGAAAAGAGTGAGAAAGGGGCGCAAGGATCAGGGTCAGGATATGCGAGGTGGAAAGAGTTTGGGAAGGTTTCTTCAGTGGAAAAAGACTGAGAACACCAACAGAGAGGCACACGTTTGGTTTGAAATGTGTTCCCGTCAAAGGGCAGGGATTTACAGGATTGGATCAACAGTGTCAACTTGAGGACACTTTTCCCCAAGAGGGCCTGAATTTGTGGCTTTAACAGCACAGTCCGCTTAAGAACAGCCTTCTCCCAGAGGTTTGACTTCAAAGCTTTGTGTTCATGCCGAAAAGACGCAGCTTTTTGTCCTTTTACAAAGTAAGAAACTAATTTGTGGAAAGAAGTGTAATTTCAGCTGTCATAGTAAACTTTTATTTAACGTGTCCAAATATTTTGAAGGTCTAAAATGTTTTTTTTTTCTTTCAAATACATAGAATATTTCATTATGTGTTTGACAACATGGCAACATAAAATAGTAACTTTTGTGTTGTTTTGTGTCCCTCAGTGTGCTGACCAGAAGATCCAGACCACCTGCTTGTGTGACGTCATCTACAGGAAGTCGTGAGCTGCTCTTGGTCCATGGAGTGAAACAGAGAGAGACAAAACCGATCCCCAAAGCACTCATCTGTATGGAATGGAACTCAAGTCAAGTGAACCTCACAAAAGACATATTTTAAGAAGTGACATGCTAATCTGAAAGTAGCATCATTTTTAGATAACCCCATTTAAATAAATTCTCTGGGGAGTGCTACATATCTGTTTGATTAATCTGCAGTGACCACCTTAGACCCTTTAAAGGGTCGTGGACACATCCAAACTATTTCATTTTAGTTCTAAAAAGCATTAAAATAAGCCATGGACCTCCACCGAGCAGCGTTCAAGATGGAGAGCTCCTCCTATCTGCCCAATCCTCTGGCCTCTCCAGCTCTTATGGTCCTGGCCTCCACAGCCGAAGCATCCCGGGATGCCTCTATTCCCTGCCAACAGCCAAGGCCATTCGGAGTCCCAGTTTCAGTGGAGAAAGATGTCCATTTGCCATTTAACAATGGCTCTTACACCTTCGCTTCAATGTACCATCGCCAAGGTGGGGTCCCCCCTGGATTCCCCAACAGGGACTTTCCCCCTTCCCTGCTCCACCTCCACCATCAGTTTGCACCCCCAAACCTGGACTGCTCTCCTATCAGCATGCTCAACCACAGCGGGGTGGGTGCCTTCAGGCCCTTCGCCTCTCCTCCTGAGGACCGTGATGGAGCTCCAGGAGGCTATCAGTCAGCGTTCACCCCAGCCAAGAGACTCAAAGGCTGCTTGGACCCAGAGGCCTCACCACACCTGCGATACTCTGACGCCGAGGGCAAAGAGTATGACTTTGGTGGCTCCCAGATTCCTCCTGGAGGCTCTCCCAGCAGCGCCCTGAAGGCCGTGGAGGAGAGCGGGAAAAAGATCTTCGCCGTTTCAGGCCTTTTGTCAGACCGAGAGACCTCCTCCAGCCCAGAAGACCGCATTGAACGCTGTAAGTGAATGCCTTTTATTCAAATTTAACATCAAGCTATTCAAATGTCATACAAATTAAGTGCACAGAACCACCTGCTGTGTATTTTTTTTTAATGTACAGTGCTGTGGTTTCAAGTTGTTCCATGTGTGAACATCTCCACACAACAGCCTCACACAGGCCAGTGAACAATCCTATCTATGTTTTCTTGTCATCATCTCTCTTGGCCCCTGTATCGTTGTTCCACGAAGCTCTAGTGCTTACATTAGCATTCACCAGTGGAGAGCTGCCATTTGGCCCTCACGCACTGGGAATCTGATTAGTCTGTATATATTTGTGTGTGTGCTTGAGTGTGCACGGTTGAGGGCCCGGTCGTGCTCTTTGCCATCAGCATTCATCATTGCTCCACACTTGCAGGGCTGTTGCCAAAAGATTTACCCACATATCCCCAACCTTGGCATACTGTCCTCATGCAAGTTGTAAGAGTTCCAGGCACAAACACAGCGGCACTCCTGCAGACACACAAGCAGCTTTCAGCCCGAGCACTGACGCATCACACACATGTCAACAAGCTGCAGCAAATCCTGGTGACAAATTAGGAGTGGCAGAGACGTGCTTAGTGTATAATTTAGAGGCAAAATCTTTCAACTTTTTTTTGGCACTCTTCAGCCTCGCGTCTTCCTCAGTCATTCCGTTTCTCGTCTTTATTTCCTTATTACTCCTTCCTGTCCTTCCCGATATCGTGGCGCTTTTGTGTGTGTGCGGTGAATCCTTGATGGAACACATGAGAAGCAGAGGCGGCGACCTGAGACTGATCCGATAAAAAGACCACCGCAGGAGAAGAGTGCGCAGGGTCGAAGAGACAGGGATGAAGGAAGGCGGGAAAGAAATTGGGGAAATGACACTTAACTGTTAAAGCTGGTTCTTTCTGGATGATAAGACTCCAGGAACCCAATTTTGACATTCACAGCTATAATAAATCATAGTTTGTAAAAATAATACTACTTTGTTGTCTGATTTTCTGCTAGATTTTACCCCATCCTAGCAGCGTCATAGTTTATAGTTTAGGGTTTTGAAAGTAATACCCAATGAATCATGGTGCTTATGTATAGCATTTTTACTTCATGCACAAGTTATCTAAAGGTGCACTATGCCACCAGTTTGACTAATAGAAATGTTATTGCATTGCAAGTATGTCCCACAGTGTAGCATTAAACATAGCTATGTTGCATTTATTTAATAACAGAGGTTTTTATTTATCAAAAGTGCCTTGAAAAAGATGCATTCTTAAGTGGTGTCTCCTCTCCGCAATCCTACCTGTACCATGGTCTGGTGGCGCCATCAGCTTGTCTCCACGGAGATAGATAGGTTTAATGCCATACTGTGGATCATTCAAGTCAAAGCTATCCATGGAGTCCTTAAAAACGAACCCCCGAACAGGAGTTGCAATGGATTGGGCGATTGCATTTTTTTTATGAGTCACCTAAAATATGTTGAACTCTAACTCTAAGGTCATAATACGTAATAGTGTTGCTTTAAACACTTGAAAGAGCAGAGTGAAGAGGTGCTGTTAGACTAGAAGAGATGTTAAACTTACTGATGAGGTACGACCACTTCTGCCAAAAAATCCCTGCCAAGGCACCTGTGATACAGCTGCCCGTGTGCCCGTAATTGAAAAACATGTACAATATAATCAACACTAGACAGGAGATGGGTACACAGGCTGTTTGTGCTTTCTTTTGGAACAGCTGGATTGGTATCTAATCAGGTTAAATCTTGGCACAAGTAGCCACCACCGCTTCTGCTGTTACTGCTACTGACTCCTAATGCAATAGGCGGTACACAGCCAAAGCTTTTTGGGAGGAATTATGGGTTCTCCTCCAGCAATTTTTGGGCAATGCTGGGAAGGCAAACAGAACAAACAAACACTTCTGTACACCACTACTCCCTTGAGAAAAATGCTCTCTCTCCTTCACACACATTGCGGAAATAGTAGCAAGCTTATCAGGATTGATCATTAAGTTCAATAACGCATTTTTATGAACTTTGAATTGGCATTTGCAAAGAAGTGGTACGTATTATCTGTGCTGTTGCTTTATGATCTGATAACTAGAGGATTAGGAATGTTAACAGTTGCTACCAGAAAATCCACTATATTGTTTTATCTGACAGACATAACAATCTTATATCAAATTCACAAAACAATATAAAAAAGAATTTGTTAGTAATTATTTATGTTATGTATTTTTATATACATTTCCCTAATGCAGGCGGCAATTAATCCATAAATTATTTGTTTGATTGATTTTCCCCAAATTTGACCCAGATAAAGCTCAAGTAAGGCTGATTGATTCTGGCAGACTAGTTACACTTTTCATAATTTTGCTTTGTCTCAATAATCGATTAGTTGGGATTCATTGATTAATCATCATTGATTAAACATTGATTGTTTCAGCCCTACACTAAAGTTGTCATAATGCTATAATGTCCAACTCTATTTATACTAAGGTATATGCTTGATCATCAATACCAACTTTGATATCACAAAGTTTAAAACTGAGTTTAAAACTGAGAATGTAATGTTTAAGACAAAACAAGAGGGCTATTATTAGATTTAATGTCATCATGCGGTCTTATACCGGTTCTAAAATACATCAAGACCATTCTATAGCTATTCACAAATGGTCCAACTTTGTCCCAATTTTGTATTTTTCCAAATATTGCAACATGTTCAAATGAGTACCATAAGTATAGTTTCAATACTAATTTCAGTATTGATTAAAGACCCTATATTTAATTCACAATTATACTGTCCATTTAAGTATTGACCAAAGACATTTTGGCATACACTCATCAAGTGTTTCTCATACTAACTGTACTTGTGAGGATCCAGCTCCAGGCACTCAGAGCGCCCGTGGGCGACTCTTAACTAAGCCCTCTCAAATCCCCCTTCTGCACCTGGAGGCACGTTAGCTCTTAGCTCAACCCGCTAACCTGCCATCCGCTAAACCAGCACATAAAGGCCCCATCATGCCTTAAGAGGACTCCGCATGTCGTGTCATTGTAAAAGCTATTAGAATCACTGCATTCAAAAGGGGTTTATGGGGAAGAAATTATCCAAAGAAAGTGGTGCTTACAGTAAAAGAGAGGAACAGGCTAATAGGCTGTGTGATTGGAATTAATGGGGTTGTTGACATAAAGCCTCGAAGAAGCAGTTGTTTGTTTGTGTTGGGGATTAGATGTTTTTGGAGACGTGTCAGTTAGTCTCTAGCACGTTCGCTCTGCTTTGCTTTGCTATATATCGTTGTGTTCTTCTCTGTAAGTTGTATGTTTTGGCATGCAACAAAGTGCACATCTTCGGCCTAAATACAACCATGTGCTTACCGGTTAACCATTGAGTCCCTATCCTTTGCAATGGAACCCTCTCATTTATCAGAACCAAGGACTGGCACAAATAATATGCTGTCATGAATATTTACAATGAATCATTATCTTTCAACCAGCGACAGGGCTTCTAAGTTTGTCTATTTTCCCTCCTAAACCAACCCAAACTGACAGAAGAGAAAATTGTACCATGAAATAGAGAAATAAAGGTCAATGGGAAGACAAATGTAAAATTCCTGGCAAGGATCAAAAGACGGATTCTTTTAGTGAGAGAAGCCAAAGGAACGAAGGAGGACGGAGGCAGAAAAAAGACGGGATAAAACTGAGAGGATGATGAAGAGGAAAAGAGATGTTTGAGCTGAAACGCAGATTCCAGCTGCTCAACCGAAATAAAAGCAAAGGAATTCTTAAGATGTCCCACCAAAGATATATTCACAGACGACCCCGGGCCAAGACAAATGCACTTGTTTTGTCTCATAATAAGCTCAAAACAAAGATTTTGATTGAATGACTTATGGCCTTGAAAGATTCCCCATGCATTTTTCCACGGTGTCACCCAGCTGTTAAAACACACATTGCCTTCCAGTCTATCTTTGGCCATTTATTTGTTTGTTTTCCTTTCCCCATAGCACATGTCACGTTTATTGTTTCTTTTTGGGAGAGGTTAAATCTTTTCTTTCAGCTTTTCACTTATAAAGTCGTCACAGCAAATCATATTTTCAATGTGCCAAAGTTCACATTTTGGAGTATTACACTTGATGACCTTTGTATTTATCCATGCTTGAGACTAGCACAAAGGCAACTCTATATAGACTTTGTGGATTGGAATTTTGTGATATAGGGTTGGATTCACGCTTGATCTTTGTGGTTTGTACTGGAATAGTATTGGTTTGTTCCTGTTCTAGTCCTCATTTAGTCCTGGTCTAGTCCATGTTTAGATATGGGTGGATTTTCTCCCAGTTTAACCCCAATTTTGAAATGTTTACTAAAGTGTAAAAATAAAAACGTTACATTTTCAATTCGACCTTCATTCAATTTTTCTGCTGATGCTGCAGTCTACAAGGGGTTAACAAAATCCTTTACCGATATGCTCATCCTTCTCCTCCTTGTCCTTACAAAAATCTACCCTCCTCCCGCCTCTCTCCATCTCTTGCCTGTCACGGTCCAGTGGCAGGGTTAAGTTAAGTAAGAGTGTTCTAATAATTAGGCCTGGGACCGTCTCTCCTCTCTGCCTCCTCCTGCCTTCCTGTGTGTGTGTGTGTGCACGATCCTGTCAGCACTTAGCCAGATGTTAAAAGCCTTGTCCCTCTCATGTTGCCTCCCTGTCACTCGCACATACACTAAACCAAGCCACACAGGACTGTCCCTGCCCCGGTGGCATTGTCCGCAACTGTGCGCCCCTCTGCAATGCCGGACAAAGAATGTCTCTTGTTGTTATTGAATTTTGTATTGTGGATTTGCTGTATGTCAAAGATACGGCAAGCAGTAATGTCTTTGTAAGTCGAAAATTACTTGAAATAAGAACAATATAACTTGATTTGAGTACGGTAGATTTAACTTGTCAAGTAAAATGACGTACCAATGGAACATGATGTTGAAAAAAATTAATAAAAAACATCAGACATTAAGGGTGTGTTCACAGTTGTACTTGTTTGATCCCGGTCTGAACCCAGTTGAATTCGGATGTAGATTTGATTTGATCCTCTTCTAGTCCTGGTTTAGCCCTGGTTTAATCCATGTTTAGTTCCAAGTTTGAGTGTGGTCTTTATGCAAGTGTTAGTGAATGCACCCTAACTTAACAAGTGAACTACAAAAGACAACTCAAAATAAAACATTTTCAAGCAATATTAACTTCCCTAAAAATTACTCTATCGCAATAGAAAAACTTTAGAAATACTTTTTTTAATGAGCCAGGTAAACTGAGGCTGAAGTTGCAATAATCGACATTTATCCTGGCTTGGGATTCGCATACCAGGAATAATTTAGGATTCATTTAGCTATAATGTCATAAAATATGTTACATTTGATATTAAATCTCAATTGACTGACTGTATCTCTCAAAAACCCCTCCTTCAACTTCGAAGCACGTACTTGTTTGCACATATTGTTGCTTGTTGTATTGAAATGGAGTAGTTGACTGTTCCCCTCTTGTCTCTCTGGGTGGTAAGCGGACCAATTGTTTATGTGTATGTCTCTCGATGCGGTCATTGTTGAGATATTGTGCAGATCAAGGATTAGCTGCTTCCTGTCAAGCCCTTTGTCAAAGCCTCGGCCGCTCTCCTCGGACACACATCACTGTCCCTCAATGTGTTTGTGTGGGGCCCTGTTACACAAATGAGCCACTAGGGCTGTGGAAAACAAGACGGAGATATGTCTTCTGCAACTCTCTGTACAGTATTTGTTATAGAGCAAGCAAGAGCATTAAACTTCTGTTACTAAGTTCCATAATGAAAGACATTGGTTCTGAATGATCTATAAGAGTATTATTTACTATTGAGAGTTTAAAAATAGAGAATCCTACCGGAATTTTCTTTTCGGTGAACATTTTTAAATCATGTTATTTGCTAGTAGCTTCACACATTAGTTTCATGCCATATTAAGATTTTTGCATGTTCCAGTAG
This sequence comes from Chaenogobius annularis, assembly GCA_015082035.1. Taxonomy (NCBI): domain Eukaryota; kingdom Metazoa; phylum Chordata; class Actinopteri; order Gobiiformes; family Gobiidae; genus Chaenogobius; species Chaenogobius annularis. Next base: position 842,430 of record BJKM01000105.1, read on the forward strand.
TAAACCAGTAACAAACACAAACAAGCAGAATGTAACTAATGAAAAGAATCATTCAGGATGAAACCAGGTTGAAATCGAGGCATAACTAGACCAACCATGAATAAAACTAGGACCAAGAAGCTTACCAATACAGGTCTAAGAAGTCATATAGCAGAAAATCACTAATTTAAGCACTTTTTAGTTAAAACAGTTTAATTCCACCGTCCCCGAAGACTCTTTTGATCATCCCACACACAGACAGGACAGCAGGGTCATCCTCTCTTTCCTCTTGTGTTTTTTTACTTGCACACAGCGCCGGAATTCCACTTGGTTCCCTTGGTGATGTCAGCGGCGGCCAATAAAAAGCAAGCGTTAAAACTCCACTGAGTCCCATACAACCACAGCACACCTGGCAACACAACACACATTTAGGTCTTTAATATGTGCCCTCACAAAGGCTAATGTGAGGTCGTTCTGTACCTGCAGCTGTGAGGAGAAGGAAGAACAATGTAGGCTTTGAACTTCAACTAGTATGCATTTTACTTTTTTCCGACACATTATAAAGTCAAGGTTTTTTAATGTATGGACAACCCCACTGATTGTAATAATTGAGTAACAATTGACAGCATTAATAATGTTTTCTACAGTTTTAGCTTTGATTAAGTTTTTTGAGTCATACGTAATTTGCCACATTTGCTGGTTTTTTTTACATCTTGACTCATTCTGTACATTGCCTAAACATGGTTTTACATGTCACCTGCATATTCCTTCAATATGCAAACCAATGTCCCCATTCCTATCATGGCATAAGTGCATTTTCTACACCATAAAGTTCACAGTATTGCCCCATTTCCCCCAAAGTAACCTGGCAATATGGGGCCATTTCTCAAAAGAAGAGCAGCTAAAACACACAGCTCTTAATGCAGAAGTGTTAAGAGATTGTCTACTTTCCTCTTCACTCATCTTTCCTCACTCTCCATCCTTTCTCCTGCTCCTCTCCCCTCCTCCCTCCTTCCCTCTCAGTAATCTAATCTGCTGCCAGTTTGTAGATGCAGTCTTGTGTGACAGGCCTATCCCCCTCCTTCTCCTCTCACTTTCACACATACACACATACAAAAACTAGCTAGGCCTGTATCCAAAAAGCCTGTTTACTTGCCTACCCCCAAGCCTTGGTCACACCCTCTTTAATATTGAATTATTCATCAAATCTGATTGGTTCCCGTTGATGGTGGCCACGGTGCGTACCAACAGTTTGTGCAGGTTTGGAGATGGTTAGCTGTTTTCTTATCGCACTCGTGCTCTGTTGCTTTGCATCAATTACACACATTTGATAAAAGTGTCCGGACCACATGCACCTGTAGCATACTTGGAAGTGAAACAACTTGAAATCTGAAAAGTCTTTTTCAGCTTGGTTTAGTGTAATTCTTGTAAAAGTTGAACTCATCCCAGGGGGTAAAGCTTGCCATCTGCTGCAAAGAGCCCCAGAAGTCCCTCAGAAAGGTGAAACAAATCAATAAAGGCTGTTTTATATGCATGCCAATGTGTGTGCGCGTGTGCATGCCCATCATTTGCATGCACCAAATCCATACCATTCAATATAAGGAGGGTCTTAGCGCTAAGATCAAGGGGGCTTGTAGATCTGAAAAAACATATATGGTGTAGGATGATATGTCTACATGCAGATTACTAAAGTGCATGGAAGAATGTGTAAAATGTAAACTACTTATGTATTTTTGGGGCAACAAAATACTTCATGTTTTATCATTTCTGCACGATACCTACCTATATAAGAAATATTTCAGTTTACTACTACTCTTTGTATTTGTTATGTCTTTGAAACCTCAAGTGGCACAGTGATTTTACTCAGCCCTCTAACTTTACCTATGTACAGCTTAGTGAATTCACTTGATCCATCCAACACATTTGTCTTTCCTTCTTTCCAAACATAATGTTCGAAACCTGGATTTCGGCATAATCCGATATGTCTTTGAACGCGCGTGGCAAATGCGCGCACGGCTTGGGTTTAGTTAAAGGCATAAACAGTTGATCGTCACGGATTTGCTCGCACTTGAGGACAATGTGCGGTTAAGAAAGGGTGAGTGTGTAAACATGTGCGCATGTTTGTTTGTGTTTGCTGTCTCCAACACCTTGTGAGGCACTTCAGTTTGACCCCGCGCTGCCTATGCATAACTAAAAGGCATTAGCGAGAGGCAAGAGTCTATTGGTCCACGGCTGCTCTTCCTCATGATGCACTCACAATCAAATCACAACAGTTAGACCTGAGGTAATTATATTTTATGCATAAGAGGAGAATTTTATCGTAGAGGTTAGAAAATATAGCACTGTTTTATGTGGCCAAGAGTCACAATCCATCCATGTTATTCCAAACCTGGGCAGGATAGGATGAAAAGAGCACCCGGAGTGAGTTTAAAAAGCAAAAAAGCAAACAAAAAGAAGAAACAATTAAACAGCTTCTATTTTTTTTTAAGTAGTCAAATAGTCAAAGTATTTTTTCCATTATACAATGATATTCTAAACAGTTTTAACCAATTAAAGGTTGAAATATGTTGATAGAAGACTATAAATAAAAAAAAAATGAAGTGTATTATTAATGAAAATTTGACATTTTATTTAGTAATGCCACTGTCTTTATTATTTTTTGCCACTTTTTTTAGAGTCCAGATGATTATAACGTTGACTATTTTAATAGTCGATAATAATACTTTTCTGATTAATTGTTGCAGCTCTAAAGCAATGCAATCTTGTTTTCTGACGTAGAAAGTTTCACATTGTTGAAAAATAGTTGCGGCACACACATTAATAATGAGTTCACTTAAACCAAACACCTTCCTCTGGCTGATTTTTGCCAGAATACTACAAATCTACCACTTGAAACCATTGTCACATTGAGAAACCCTGCCCACTGTTCAGCGCAGATGAATAATTTAGCGGTGTGTGTATCATCTGTTTACCGTGCTAATCCATCTGTCAGCCGGCACCTATCGATTTGCGCCTCGCCTGGTAATTGTGCGTCCACGCCACACGCACACACAAATGCAAATACACAAACACACAATAACAAGACGCACAAGACGCCAGTGCGATGTCCAGCTTAGATCATAGCCACATGCAGGTGTCGACACTTCATTTTAACTGAGTGGCAGTGATGTCGGGGTCAAGGTCACAAATGAAGTCAGTAAATTATACTGATTTATCATATTGTATTGTTTAATTGGGATGCCCTTCCAAAAGCAGCCACATGTTACAGCAGTATTTAATAAATCAAGGTGCATTATTTATATGTTTTTAAAGTGGTCATATTAAGGTTTTCCACTTAATACAATTTGAATCAGGATTCCAGTGACCGCTCAATTACACAAAACTATTTTATTCTATATGGGTGCTTGTTCTGTCCTTCAATATTTGGAGCAAAGCCATTTTTACATTAGCCCCTTCTATTTATATTTGGATTTAATTGAATAATCCTGAGTGCCTTGAGCAAACTTCTGTCCTCTCTCAAATGTTATAATGCTCCTGGATGTTTTTAAAATGTGAACTCGATAGTATTTGTTTGGTGGAGTTCCCCAAGGCACACTTTTTGTTCAACCACCAAACAGTTCTGATAAATGACAGTACATAAATAGTTGTTCCAAATAATCAGGTTTTCTTTATCGGGCCAAGTTGCATTAGAAATCATGCCTATTTGTGACTATGATTATTTTTTGCACAACCAAGCACATTGTCACACCTGTTTAATACACAGTGCATTTGATATCGGAATTGGTCTAATCCTGTTAACAAAATAAAACGTGAGAGATGCAAATAGAATGTGGAGAAGCACAGAATATGTGTTATAATAATGAATCAGGGGCGTTCATTGATGGCTGTAATTATCAAATGGCTGGTTTTAAAAGCTCATTGATTGATGTCATTAGCTCCATGAGTGATTACTAATTGCTCCTCCAGTAAGTTAACCGCACAGCACGCTCCCGCACACACCGCGACAAACATTCATTAAACAGACACATGCATACGTCTGTGCATCCAGAAGCTTGATTCAATTAACAGCAGTAGCAGCCAAAGCTTACTCCAAATGTAGGAATAAAAGTGTAAAAAAATAAAATTGGGTTTAATTTGATAAGGAAGTATTTTAGTTTACATATGTGACTCTATTATTATAATGGCTGTTTAAGGATATGTTTTTTCTAATTCTCTAATGCGGTTGATATTTTGTACTTCAGTGAGGACTAAATACTTCATCTAGTGGTTATCTAGTGGTTGCAAATCACTCCGCTTTAGGCAAACCAAAAGGGAGGAGACCAAAATACAAAAGTATTTTTTGACGCTCAAAGACGCTTCACATTGTATTATTCATTCACTCCACACCTGGTGTTTTTCCCTCAGATTGATTCATGATGATTTTTTTTATTAAATTTTTGTTGATTTGATTCAAAACTACTAGAAATGCCTTACACTATTATTTTCCTGAATATAAACGATTCAGAATTTATTCTTTAACAGAAATATTTGCTAAATTCTTCCTCCAAAGTCAGAAATCTGCTCCAAATACTGCTTTTACTGACACAGTACTGGCTGTGGACCCAAGCTGATTATTGGCAATTAGACTGAATCTGGATCTCAATTGGTTTAAAATTACAATTTCGATTAATTGTACAGCCTTAATTCTTACTATTGATTGTTAAATATGTCATGAATTAGGCCTAAAATGAAATCCTGATGTCGAAAATGAAATTGTAATGTTTTGGGCTTGGGTAAAGACACAATTTCCGTTGTCTCCATGTATGTTTTTCCTCAACTCTGCACCAGTCAATATCACCATTTCTGAAGGACCATTTAAGGGAGACTAATCTGTGCAGGATATGTCTGAAGCTCGTCTCCTTCCCCCTCTGTTTCTTCAAGTCGCTCCACGGGTTGCACGGCAGGGTTCATTTCGATATGGAACGTCTAATATCACATCCCGGCGGCAAAATGTTCGGAATTTGGCCCTTCTCGGAGCAGCATCCCGCGTCCCTCCGCTTCCAACTGTTTTTGTGTGTTTGAGCGTGGCTTTCGGATGTGTGCGTGTTCATGTGTGCGTGTTCATGTGTGCTTGTGTGTGTGTGCGTGTCAGAGGGTGTTAGGAAGCATGCAGGGGCTTTGGCGAGCAAAAGAGAGCAAATCTGTCAGCTCTCCCAGGGTAGACAACCCTTGTGACCCTCATTCAAAGACATATTGATTCTCCTCTACAGCCAACAGGGGAGGGCCGGGCCGTGGGGGTGTGTGTCTGTGCACAAGTGCTTAACATATCCACATCTTTGCCATTTGCTGCTTAAATAAGAATTCACATTGTTCGAGCAGGTTTGGTTAAGAAGTAGTTAATACGTTTTCAAGTCTGATCAATGATGTGGTTGATGCCTCTTACGACAGGATTTGTTTACTGAATTTCCTCAGTAGATTCACATTTTTGTTCTCAAAAAAATGAAAATGCTCTGGACAGGCTAAATCAAGCTGTATAAACGTCTACATGTATCACTAACATTACTGGAGTTTGTTCATTCTTTAATTCCTCTCAGACGGAAAGGCAACACCTTAATGCTATTAAAAAAAATATTTGCGGACTCAATTTGAATTAAATCTGGCATAAATGCTGGATAATTTCTGAGTTGTACTCGTCTTGGATGTCTTGTGCCATTATAACGTGTTTTGTTCGATTTCCGTCTCATGTTGTGTGCTTAATGTTTTGTTTTAAATATATAAAATCTGGATCACTCATTTTCATTTCTCTTCTCTTATCTCTAGCGCAGACATATTAAACCTACGGCTGTGCCCTTGTTAGCTCCGCTATGTTTCCCGTCTAATGACTTCTGGGACATCTACAGTCAACACCCAGAAGACTGTTAGAAACCTTGTGTTTATCCACAGTAATTGTCAAAGCAGTGTCACACAACAATCTGACCAGGTCCTAAAGGCCAGAGGAGCCAGATTAGAATCGACCTCCAGGATCCTGCTGAAGAAGCTCTAACTGTCGCTGGACATGGGACGACCGACTGTGGAGTGACTCAAGCTTCTGAGCAGGGTTCTATAGTTACTTCTGCACGTTATAGATTCTCATTCTTTGACCACATTATTAAAATATCATGCTTGCAGTAATTTGTTCTTCTCGTGAATGTATTGTGAGTGAATAATAATCGCTGTTGTAAAGCCAGCGATAACCCAAAAATAAATAACAGTGCATAGCATAAATTTAAATTTGATTAAGATACATATTTATTCTAGCACAATCTGATATCTCTATTCTTAACATTTTTAACATCTAATTTGCCAGTTAACACCTAATTTGAGTTGTTTAGCCGGCTACTGGGCTCGCTTCTCCACAGATCTGACCTGTAACTTGGCCGTGGTGCCATCTGCCAAATTTAATGCCATACTGTGGTGATTGTAGCAAAACAGGAACATTACCATAGAGAAAAGAAGATTAAGCATGCCATATTTCTTATTTGTAATATTTTTAACATCCAAATTTGACATTGAGTTGTTTTAACTTGCCATATCTACTGTGTAACCATTAAGCATCACTGGGTAGAGCTGCAAGATACATTGCAATAAAACTGAAATCGCAATTTGCAAAGACAGCAAATATTTAAGTCCTTTGCAAAATATCCTAAAAGCTTTAGCAGCTTTTTTACTGTAGTTTAGAGCTCTACAAAACATGTTCTGAAATGCATGAGATTCTTGGATTCGTCTATCAGGTCAGATTCCTGTCTCTCCCAAATGTTAATGCTCCCGGATATGTGTTTAAAATGTCCACTTTGAACAGAATCTAACTTTTAAAACATGAATTGCAAATCTAATCGCAATCAATACGAATTGTGTTTATACTTGCCCTATCCCACTCTCTGAGCTGCCTGTAGGTCTGCAGTAATGGCAGAACAGATCGTGTGAGTGAGAGTGGCGCGCGGAGGCAGGAGGCAAAGACCTGACATTGTCCTCTGGTCTTCTACAGCGTGTTAGGCCGAGCGGCATTACGTCCTTCCCGGGCCGCACGCTGACCCCGCTCCACAGTGAGAGGTGTAAGCTGAAAAATGCTGCCTGCGGTAATGAAAGGCAGGTGCACCGGGAGCACCACTGAGTAACAGGAAGAGAAAGAGAACAAAAAGAACAAGTGAAAGTCAAAGCAGGTGACAGACGACTGAAAATGCATTTGTTTGATAAGTGTGGTTAATATGGCTCGGCACCTCGGGGCACTTTCAACAACAGATTTAGCTGTTTCTTCAGAATCGTGGTCAATAGCTTCATTACAGACGGAGATAGCGGTTCTAAATGTATCTTTCACACTCGCATCAATATGTGGAGGATGCTAATTGTGGCGTCGCCCTCAGGGTTGACAAATTAACCACAATGCGATGTAAAAATATTTGTCAATGTAAATGAACACTGAAATAGCTCTCGGCTTATGGACTTAATAATGCCAAAGCTCAATCTTATGTCCTGTCCACATTTTTAACAAAGTAAATGCCGAAATAATAATTTTTGTATGAATATCTCGACGTTTTGCATATTTCAGAGTAGTTTGTCGTTCAAGATGACCTCCTAAACACTTGTAATTGCTACGATAGGCGCCAATGACCAAACATTTCCAGTGAAAACAGAATTTTCTGACTTCAACTGCGTTTACACTGACACACTCACACCACAGTGGAACTAAGGGTGGGCGATATTGACAAAAATGAATATATACGAATTTTTTTTTTGGAGTTGTCCGATATATATTCAGAGGATATCATGTCAATACAACAGAAATGTCTTTAAACATATTCTTTGAGATTTAATTATCAGGCAAATGTGAAATTTCATTCAAATGGATCACAAAAGTGCAGAAAAATATCATCTTATACCCTCATTTGAAAGTTTACAAACATAAAGTGGTTTTTCATTTAAATATTTAATCAGCTCTTTTGGTGGCGTTCTTTACTACAGCATTCTCGATATTCACATTTTGCCTATCTTCAAAACATAATTCATGATATTATCTAACTTTTGATTCAATGCCCACCTCTAATCCGAACTGAGACTAAAACCAGGAACTAAATCTGGACCGTAGTACTAAAGTACTAAACCGGACTACAAGAGGTCCAAACCATGCAGGACCAGACAAGATACCGCAGCGACATGTAACAACAATGCCATTTACTCTGAACTCTCTAGACTCATGAGTCCATTGCGATGTTAAAATGTCCGACTTAAACTTGAGACTGTGAGAAACCCCCCTTTGAAATTCTTTGTAGAACTGATTTGAAGTAGTTGTTTTTGCTGAATGTTTACTGTATAGATCTGTATTGTCCCCTTGCGCATACACACACACAGACAGCAGCAGTAGCAGTGGGCCACAGATGGCATGGCGGTGTCAGGGTGAGAGGGGTTTGTTAGGATCAAAGAGCTCCAGTGTGGCCCCTCCACCCTTCACTTGCTTTCTTCTCCTTCTCTTTCCTCTTTTTCTGTTTGTCATTTTCTACCACCCCTTCCTCCGCTTTCAATCGCGCTTCCTCATCCTCCATCTCCACCCCCCTTCCTCCTCCTCCTCCTCCTCTTCTCCAGTCGCCCAGTCTCTGCTCATTTTTTCTCCTAATCTGTCCATCAGAAGTGTGGATAAATTATTCATGGCCTGTGTCTGTCCCCAAAGCCCTGTCACCTCTCTCCGCTGCCTGCGTTCGCCGCTTCCTTTGCTTCCTCTTGCCACCGTCTTTGACCAAACCCCTGTCGCTCCACTTATATTGTCCTTATGGCTTTTTGTGTCATTTATTTCCACAGCTTGATCTCATTCACACAGAGGACATTTTGGGTCATTTTTTTTGTTTCAGTTTTTGTTTCAACGCCTCTACAGTTATTTTTGAGAAGTAAAAATTTCCCAAATAAATTCCCCATTGACAATGTCTTCACTTTTTTGTTACAATGACATCAAGAAAAGTGTTTTTTGTATTTTATATGTAAAACTTCGAGAATTACGTTACAAAAGTACAACTATTGTAATTTATTGTTAATAAATTGTAATCAGTGTGTGTACTATTTGTGCCACTCCCAAGAAGGAATGTCAGGATTATTCGGTGAATTGATAATTGTGATTATTCAGGTCCCAATATAATCATAAATTAACAATGAGTTTAAAGTTTAAAATATGTATGTCTTCTGAATGTAATCTATACTCCAAAAAAGTCAACCTAAATGTCGGTTTGTGTCACATTATCTTTACTTTCGCATTCAGAGAGTTTAACTTCATAAATCTGGTCACAGACTAAAATAACAGTAATGTTTTTGTTAATGCGACTGAAAGAAAATTAAGAATTTCGCCGTTGTTTGATCACGGTGTTAATTTGTTGGGAATAATCGTAAAGTTGTAATGCATTTTTTCACAATAACCGTGACACTGAAATTGTACATCGTGACATCCCTACTCCCAAATCTGGATAAACTGTTGGCATTCAATATAAAACTTTACATCCCCGCACGTTTTAGAAAGATTATTTTTTTCAGTAGTAAAAATATGGAAGAAATGACACAACAAATACAATTTATGAGGACCCGATTGAGAACGACTGCTGAAAAGCCAGTTAACAACGTTGTAGTCAAAATAATCTTGTTCCTGATCCACCATTTTCTACCCGAACAATTACAGAGTGGTTTATGTCTGCTAATACTGTCGTGCACTCAGCCCTCAACGCAGATAGTTTGTGCGCGGATAAAGTTTGTTGTGGAAAGCTATTAATCATAAGAAATCCCGCTGAATACAAAGTTAGGGAGTGCAGTGATTAGTGATAAATTGCCTCGTATCTCCCTTGTTGGTATATGTTTGCGTGCGGTGGCTGGTTTCGAAAGTGAATCTTGGGGAATCTCTTTCTCTCTCTTCCTTACGCTCTCCCTCGCTCCGTAGATAGGCCTGTCTCAACCACTCAGGTCCCTGGTTAGCACGACGATTAATACGTTTTAAAAAATGTCCCCTCCACTTTCCCCTGGTGTCGGATCCTGTTCACTATTCAGGGCAGGTTGGTGCCACATCAGCAGCCCACAGCTCTGTGCCGTTGGAGGCTGATCAATCTGCACCGCGCCGCGCACTGATGAATTACACGAGTCCGGACAGAACCAGGGGGGAGGCCAACACTGCAGGGGCTCGCTAGAGAGATGACTAGATAAGAAAATATTACGGGATAATTGCGGCGAAAGAAAAGGACATACAGAAAGGAAGTCAGGTGTCACTTATGTCAGAGGGATGTTGCTGCAAATCATGTATGACTGTTGAGGTAGTCGAAATCCTACAGGCCAATTACTGATACGACAAGGACATTTTTATTCACGTGAAATGTCAATATTCTTTTCAAATCACTGATGTTTTCCAAAATCTTAATAAAGACAATCTCTCCTTCAATCCTTAGCAATAGGAAGGCAAGAAATACAATGTCAGATTTTAAAGTCATAAAACATTTGTAAATGATGGAGTGTAAAAGAGGGTATTGTATAAATTCACATACATAAAGACAATTTCTCAAGCCAATATGTTGTAGCGTAGAAACTTAGAGTCACAATTCATGGTGAACATACCAACACCATGCAAGACTGGATAAGAATGTCAAGTTTGGAAAGGCATCTGACGTTATTTTGTTCTTGATTTGGAGCAAGTGATCACCTTTGAACATTTACTTCTTTTCATTCATAAGTCTCCACCTCTCTCATTTATTTCCCTCCATTTTGGTTCAGAATACAAACAAGATTAAACTTTCTCGTAGGTGGATCCAGCCTCTCAGAGCCTGAGAATATATGTGGAATATATATTTCTGCCTCCCTAGCTGTCCCCCCTCGTTGCTGCCGGTGATAAATCCATTGCTATCTATGACAGCTTTGTTGCCTCTCGAGGCCCCTCCTGCCTTGTTTGGCCGTGATTCGCGGCGACAGCTTTAGGAGCGTGTCTTTATTTAAGAGCTGCTGTAATTACACAGGCTTTAGCATATGTAGACGGCCAGATATGATTCAAACTGCCACGGCCGCGCGAGAGGGGAGAAGCTCAACGGGTGAACGAGAAGGGAGATAAAACACAATTGCGAGTCGACAAGGGAAAAAGGATAGAGGGGCAAGCGAGGAGACGGAGGAGAGGAGAGATAGGGGCAGACTGATAGAGCAATTGAGAGACGAGGAGAGGGCAGTCGGGAGGGGGCCACGGGAAGAGATATGGTTTGGCAAATAAAAGAGGAGCGCGGCGCTGCTGCAAACTGTTCGCCTTATGATGCCTCATTAGGGCTTAGGGCTGCAGATAGTGCCTGTTAGAGAGATCTATGGCCCCGGCACCCACAGACAGACAGAAGGGGAGAGGAAGCTGGAGCGAGGAGAGAACACACAGTAAAACTCTGAGGAAACACACAAAATTACTAATTAAAGCATTTGTCTATATAGAACTTGGTTGGCTCCAAAGTAAAGGCATACTTATATATTTTTTTCAAACATTACAAGTTGATATTATAAGGCATAGGAAAAACCATTTACAATACAGCAAGGAAAGAGTCAAAAGCCATTCTCAAGCCAGGAGAAATCTGAGTAAGGAAGGATATCCAGTGTAATACAGTACGTGTCAAATATACTAATTACTACAATTACTATTAGATTTCATATCCAGGCCTTAACCTTCATTCATGTTTATGTCTCAACACAGTAGAGTGCGAATAGTGCAAAGTTACACCAAAGACATGTAAATATGGACATTGTGAGGAGGAAATAAATGTGGTGAAATCATTACAGTGTGTTGGAAATACTGTCATAAACATGTGACTTGTTCACATACTATTTAAAGTTGTAATCTGTAAAGTAGCATTCCTCACCAATCACTGAAAAAGAATATACAATTTAGAATGTGTCCTCTGCCCTGAACTAACTGCGAGTGGGATGCCAGTTACACTTTCGATCTATTTAGCATAAAAGGTTAGCTACAAATTGCATTGAATATAGAACAAAAAGAGCAGTAAAGACAATGTATCAGACACACAGTGAAAGTGTCGCTCCTCTTGTCCGTGTGTGACAGAGATAGCGGCACGCACAGCAGCAGGCTCCACTCGCACTAATTAGGAGGTGGACTTTAACAAGCAGAAAGGGAAGGAGAGCAGGCCAGAGACACCGAGGCTGCACTGTTAATCCCACGTCCATTGTCAGCCGTTACAGGAGAACCGTGTTGGATGTCGAACCAAGCCAGGCGGCCGTAAATCTGTTATGTAGCCTTTGCACAATACGCACAGATGCAGAGGCACATGACACAAACGTAGCTACTCTGTGACGAATGGCTGTGATCAGGGAGACCACACAAATCAGCAGCATAAGTCACACTCGAATAATGAAGAGACGTTTCGCCGCAGTTACCGAAAGCATTAAATTGCAACCTGTTGTTTTGATCACGGAAGGCCAGGGCTTATCTGCCAAGCTACAGGTGTGTGTGCATGTGTCGCCTTTATGGGCTGATGGCTATCTTTATCTTGTAGTCACATACAGGTCCTTTGTGGCCCACTCCTGATTAGCTGTCCTTACATTTGCCTGACCGTAAATCTGTCAGAGGAATCAATTGTAACAGTAATGGGGCCATGCAAAAGAGGGAAACATGAGTTTTCAAATGTGTTTGCTAATTATTCAGACAACATTTTCTTCTATTTCATTGATTATCTTTGGCTTCAGACTGTTATGTTGCACATAAGACATGCTAGCCAACAGAAACTGAACACATGCATTAGCGCAGCCATAGCCACCACCTCTATCATCCTTAACCACACCGTTCAAAGTACTGTGTCTATAGAGGTTGGTAAATTCATGCAAACCTCCTGTTGGCTTAAACACGTGTTTCAAACCACAGTCATTTCCCTAACTGGTTCTTTGTCACCGCGGAGCACGCACCTGAGCTGCAGATCATAGTCATGATGGGCTGTTGAGCATGCTGGACGCCTGGCAGGTAGCTGGACTCCTCTGGGTATGAAGACTAGGGAGCACGGAGACAACTGCTCGATGTTTGCAGGAAGAAGTGGCATTTCTCATCATCTCATCAGATACGTTATTGTTGGAAGAAAAGTACAAGCAACAGCACAGGGTCTTTATTTTCAACCACTGCCAGGGAACACTCATGTGCCTTCAGATACTGCCAAGTGTGCCTTGAAAAAAACTGTTCAATTTGCCCATACCTAACCCATACATGGGTTTAATAGATTGATTAGAGTGTACTGATCAAAACAATGTCAATGTCATTGTCAAATTTAAAATGTAAGGACCCAGGCAGTGACCATCTTATGTACCACATGTTTTAGGGAGCGGCATCTTTTCAACCTTTTTTCTGGTTGAGGATGAGTATTGTACAATAAACTATTAAAATGAGTGCAGAAGGTTCAGTTTAACTTTTTAGTTCGTTTTGGACATTACACTGTAAGTTTTTTAAAATCAGAACTTTTTGTTTTCTTACGATAGACAACATACTTGATATCCTCGTATTATATTGTAGGCAATAATCTCAAACCATAGCGTCAACCCGTTGAATGATTGAAAAGTGATTACGTAACATCACCTAATAGGAATTTAACTGGGTGTGAAATGTTTGGTCCTACTCTCGTCGTTCTTGCTAATGGGACCTATTGACTGCGTGTGCAATCAGGCCACATCACTAGTATATATGTACAGTAGATTAGACTTCACTTCACCACAACTCTGCTCAGATCTATTTATCACCTTTGTTACCTCTTCTCCACTTTGCAATCGGCACTCCAATTGAAAAGGCAATGGCATTTGGAGAATTAAACTTGTTGACAAAGTGGTTTACAATACATAATGATCACAACAATACAAAGAAATGATTAAGGTATAATGCAATCGTTTACGCAGCCTTTGTTTATCTCGGCTGCTCGCGCTACAACAGCAGGTAAACAGTCAGGCGGCTTGTATCACCCGTGTGGTTCAGCGGCGGCGGCGTGCGTTTCCGAAATGGTAATTTGCAGAAATGAAAACTTAATCAAGCGTGCTGCAGAAGTGGCCCTGAATAATTTAACAGCCGAGGGGAAGATGAGAGAGTGAGGAGGAGAGGGAGAGAGAGGAAGAGAGAGGGAGAGAGGGAGAGAGGGAGAGAGGGAGAGAGGGAGAGAGGGAGGTCTGCAGGGAGGATGAGATGGAGAACGAAGGGAGCAATGGTTAGGAGATAGTACAATGAAGAAAACGCAAAAGATTTGGACTATGGCTTTGGTCCTTTCGCCAATTATATAGTGGGAAAAAAACAAATAAATAAACATTCTTTATTTTATCATGGTTCTTGTATTGACTTGAAGAGATTATTAGAGTTTCAGCTCATTCCAACAGGTGGAATCTACCTGCCACTCACTCACTCAGAGAGCTTGACAGAGCCAGAAAAAGTATTTTGGGGGGGTTTCCTCCAAGCCTTTTGATTTCACCCTTTACCCAGAACATACACAATAAGTAAAAATCCTAGCTCAGTATTTGGACACGGCACTGCACTGTGACGACTACTATTAGTGAACGTTTTTCTCCATTATTGACCGATGACTGCAACTTTCCTTTGGTTAAATCAACAATTCTAAGAAGCCCTGCGAGTAAAATACCATTTCTGCCCTGTGCCAGTCAAACAACGCCAGCTCAGATCTTGTTATCTTGCTATCTATGTCATCAAATGTACATTACTCCTTGCAACGGATGCATAGATATGACTGGACTGGACAAGAATGCATTCACAGGCAATGCCTTAGGGTTCATGCCTTGGGGTCCCGGGTCCCATACTGATGGAACATAAACTTCCTCATGCCTCTAATTTCAACTCTTGAGCTATTGCAATTTTCATCAACAACAGGGGCTACAAAAATACATTGAATTGAAATGACAGGGCCTTGAAGGATGGGTCAAATCAAAGACAAATTCACTTACAATACAGTATACCTGACCTATCTTCTTCCTTTCTCAGCTGTTATTTCCTTTGACTCCATGTGAGTTAAGGGGTAAATGCTGGCGCACTGTCATTAAATAGACTTGACTAAAATTTGAATTTACCTTGAACACGATGTGAACTAAATCCCTGGCAGATCCTTTCTTTTTTACAACTTTTCAACTCCCAGAATGTTCATCTTGTGTGATGCACTGATCAGGGCAGTGTATGAGCAACAACAAATCTTCATTTAAAAGAGTTGATCTTTTTCAAATGCTTTGTGAGAGGCTAATTAATTACTTAGCCCGAGTTAAACTTTTAATATCGGCTGTCTACTCCAGCTTTGATTAATTCCTCAGCCGCGGAAGGGAAGAGTTTCATTAATACGAAAGCCATAAAGCCATTAGTCTTGCAGCAGGAAGAAAGCCCATATTTGGATGTTACAGATAAATCCTGTGGAGAACAAACATTTGTCTTACCTTTTCAAAAACTGAGAAGAAAAAAAATAATCACATGGCCATTTTCAAAACTCTTGACTAATTTTCCTCAATAAATATTTCAAAGCAATCATGTTGGAGAAACACTTTTTGTTTTCTTTTTTTTACACATTATGTCGTATTGTTTTGGCGTTGGTTTAGTGCCAATGACCAAGGTTATTTAAGGAAAAGTCCACATACAAGAAGCAAAATATCAAGTAAAAGTAACATAAAAAATGTGCTTTTAAGTAAAAGTATTCAACATAGATTTTGGAATTATTAAAGAGTCAAATGTTGTGATCATGATAAAGAATGTTGCTGATTTTTGGTCAACAGAAGTGACAAAATCTATTTCTTAATAGTTTCAAATCCATTATTTATATATTTTATACAACTTGAACTCCAAACCTTCAGGCAAGATGTCTCCATGAAAATGCAAAAAAGAAAAAGAAAAAAAGAACCCTCAGCCAACTCAGACATCTTAAATCATAAAAAAGACTTTATACTTTTAAATCCAGTTAGTGAAGCAGAAAGTACAGACTTGCTTTCAAATGTAGTGAAGTAAATTAAAAAGTACAGATACCTAAAGATTATACTCAAGCAAACTGTACTTTATAGTATTGAAAGTAAAGGGGTATGTTGAAATGCTTTTGCATGTATCTCGCTGTGCCTGTCCGAAGCCTACTTTAGCAGATTGAAGTGAGACTGAACTAAAGACCCAGGCCGCAGTGCTGTGAAAGCCTTCTCTAATGGAAATGATGTGTGTGTTTGTGTGTATGCGACGTGCCAGCCTTTTGTCACAAGGCCTGCCATTTTAGTAAGTACCGCTCAGAGCCGAAGAGGGACAAAAAGTCTCTCTCTCTCTCACTCACACACACATACAGACAGACCAGGAGCAGACTCCGAATTTTATTAAGTACCCTTTAGAAAGAGTGAGAGTGAAACAAGAGGGGAAAAGTCACAGGCAGCATGGTAATCAGGCCTATCCGAGACGAGGAGGAGATGAGGAGGGGAGCAGTATGTTTTTGTTACCGAAGAGAACGAAAAGTTTACATGCAAGAAAGAGCCAATTCTTCTGAGCAAATCAATTTTGAAGAAGTAGCTTGAATAGAGATACTTTTAATTTTATATGTGCCTTGCTTTCTCTAAATAGATATTGGGAAATTGCTCATTATCTGTTTTAACTTTACTGTGATATTTAAAAGGATCGTTAAACGTCTGTATTTTTTCAGTCCTTTACTTTTATGATACTTTATGAGTTTCCCTTCTTGAGTTTCTACGGAATTTTTGTACTTTAGAGTTTAAAATAAACTTATCAACAAATGCCCTATGAAATTTAAAACAATTATTTTATCCAACTTTACTTTTTCTTTTTTTCAGTTCTTAAATATATATAACCAAACAGAAAAACACACACACACACACACACACACACACACAAACAGAACTCAACCAGAGAAAGAACACAGAAAAATGGAAACAAAAGAAATGAAATTAAGGCATATATTGTCCAACGTAAACATCCAATTTGGCCCAAAATCCTTGAAATGTAGCAATTTTCACATGCAGTACAATACTACTACTGCCTCTACAACTACTACTTCTGCAATTAATCTCAAAGTAAAATGGGTGATTGAGTATAAAGACCAAAACTACAATATTATTAACATTTTTGGATTCTACTTTATTATAAATAGAAGCATTTACAGTGTGTCTCCAATTTCCCATGAGGCCACAGGGAGAGAGATCTTGAGGACACTGCATGGCTGGACAGGAGACAGTGGGAGGAGGCAGAGGAGATAGGACGCATGATTGCCTGTTCCCTGGAGCACCCTGTACCACACACGGGGGGCGACGGCCCGAGCGCGGGTGGCTGTCTTGTTGGCCAGGGTTTCTGATTTCACGGCCTACTGGGTGGTGGCATTCAGCGCCTATCACACAGCCCTATTCACCCAAACACACTCAAAATGACCCGTCCCCTCTGGCCTGTCCACCTCCCGTCTCCTTGTGCTCGAGGAAAATAGCATCAGAAAAAAGGTTCAATCTCTGTAATTTATAGAACAGAGTAGACGCATTTTAAGAGTTAAGTTGGGGGTCTAATTGTCTGACTAGTGGTCTTGGAGTTGGACATTTACAAAAGACATTAAAAAAACAGGTCAAACCGTCTAATTTTAAGTGGGAGGGTGACTTTTACCCAAGTACGTAAATGTCTAAATTGTGAATTGTGCATTCTGTTTTGTCTGCATTGTCTTGTCGTCTTCTTTGTGATGTTTCATTGTGTGTAGAAATGAAGACAAAGAAGTTTTAAACCTTCTGAGATAATAACGTTTTAGAATTGTCTGCTATCTTTTCACCGTGTGGTCCAACTAATGCCCCAAGTTCTCTACATAGACTCACTTGTTCTGCCGCTCTATCCAGTGACAGCGAGCTCATCAAGAGAAATGGTAGAGTGAGAATTAGCATTTTGAGTGAGTGCGTCCCCTAAAGTCGAGCCACATAATGCGTCCTCCGTTTGGACAAATGATAATTGATAGAGAGCGTAAGACACAGGGAACAGTGGAGGGGTTCCAACTTGCGGCTGTGGGGTCCTCGGGGAGGGGACTAAAGGTCATCTGCGACAGAGTGTTGCCGGGGTCAGAAAACAAGGGGTCCCGGACACATTCACACACACTGAAGCTACTTTGCACTTTCTTTCTCAGCCATTCACTCTTTGTTTGTTGCAGAATTTAGTGCTGGACAAACCATCTGCACTGTCACCTGCCTCTTATTTGACTTCACACACAGTTTCTCTGTCTCTTTAAGGCCTATAAAACCCCAGGGAAGTCTATTTGCTAAATGTCAACCCCTTTCTCCCACTTTTCACACTATAGAAGTAGAATAGAAACAAATAGGGCAGATCAAAACTAGTAGTACCCTCATGTCTTTCTTTTCGGTTGCAAAACTATCAAACACATTGTGCTCAAGAGTCTAAAAACGAATATTTCCCTCGAAGTAAATATATATATATAAAAAAATAAAAAGTTTAATGGATAGACAGTGATGTTTCTGATTCTGTTATTGCTCTACATGCAACATTGTTGTAGTGGATTGAAGTAGTCATTATATCAAAAGTTGATATAATGAATTTGAACATAGTTGCAACATAAGAAACAGATTTGTATTTTACGAAAGGGGACAAAAACAGTTCCCTCCAACCTTCTCGCCTCATCCTCACTTTTACGTACAGACTGAATAAAGTCATGCCTCCTTGATGAAGCTCCGGATGTGATTTAGTGGCAGACAGCTCTCTGCACAAGCTGTTGAAATATCACTTTAGTAGATTTAGTTTAGGACAATAAAACACTGTCCAAACGTAATTAAAAAACCTGTATGCTCCTTTCTTACAAGTCGTTAACCTCCAGCGATACATTTTAGAAATCACGCCATAAAGAGCAGAGATTTTAATGGGCACAAATCAAATATGGCCCACGTTAATTTAATTAAGCCATGCCACCCAAACGTCCGGCCTTGATCCAAATATTTGAGGAGAGCAATACTTTTCCTCCTTCTCCAAGTTGATTAAAATATGTGATATTTGACATTAGTTTAGTTTTTATGGCCAGTGAGGTAATTGATTGTGGGTAAATGGCTTGTCAGAGTGCTGCGTGAGTGATGTAATGCTATGAAGTCTATCGTTTGAATTGCCCAGATGCCTATTAGGAGAAATCGACTTCTGGGCCCTTTATTTGATTATCTTGCAGGAAGTTTAGAGAAGGCATCTCACTGCACATAACCACTTTCATTTTTTTAGTCTATGGCTGGCACTTAATTCTGCCGTTAAATTGCCAAAGACAAAACCTCAAATCATTGGGGCACAGTCAGACAACTTTGTCATATTGGCGTCCTCTAAAATTTTCTCATTGGGTTTTCCCTGTACGAATAAAACAAATGGAAAAAAAATTACATTATCCATTGTACATGCCATTTTGAAGATTGGTAATGGTATGAATAAATTAAGAGTATTCAGCTTGTCTTCTTGAGTAGAATCGTTTTGAAGAAGAAACAACTAATGGTACGGTTGCGTTGTAAGATTGTGGGTGTACATAAGTGTTTTGGTAGAAGAAATTGCTTTTCTATCAAGTAATGACAATCTGTAACTGGTTGCAAAACATGAACAAAGGCCTCAGTTTGTTAAAACAATTAACATGTATATTATATAGTAATCTGATTAGCAAATACGTATATAAATATTCAAAAAGTCCTACTTCGAAAATGAAACGACTTGTCTTGTTTCTGTTTTGTTTTGTTGTTGTCCAAACGTCCCCCAAAAAAGTTCACATGTATTATAAGTCAACATTAAAAGGAACAATCAGCTAAAAGCATCTTTTGTATAATCTGTATGCGTTTGTATTTGTTGTCACTTGTTTAAGGCTCCATACCACAGCTGCCATATCCTTTTTGATAAATAAAGCGCCCCTCGAGCAGCAGCAGCGCCTCATTTATAGCCTTTAATCACACAGTGTCATGTTCCCATAGGCTGTGAAAGCACTTGAACACGTTTCACCGGGTCCCGCATCAAGGTACAGCTCTAATACCTGCTCCTAATTAACACGCATTTAAAAATACTCACGATGCAAATTAGCGTTAACATCCCGGCGCAGAGTGTAGGGGCACCCAATGACAAGACAAGATAATTCGTCTGATGCATATTTATCTCATGCTAATTGGCGTGCATGGCTAAAGAAAAGCGCACACTTAATTAATTGACATGGAGGGGGGCGAGAATGAATGGGAGCCACTCAATCTGGAGAGAGGGCGACAACAGCCCAGAGGGGTGGAGGTGGAGGGAGATGTTGACATGAAAACATGTTTGGCAATGTATGAAATCTAAATTATATGTTCAATCATGTACAAACTGCTTAGAGATTTTCAAATTGTCAAAAGAACTATGGCCACCAATTTTGTGGCATCGGTTTCATTGTTTTTGATCATCTGCAGTTGTTTGATAAAGGATTATTATGGATTATATATATTTATTTTTGGCTTTTATATTTCAAATATATTAAAAGGGACATATTATGCAAAATCAACTTTAATGAGTTTTTAACCTTTATGCAACAGTGTTTCCTCCTCATTAGTTTACTCAAAGTTGTGTTTGGATTAATTCATACATGTTTGAGTAATACTGTATTGTTCTGCAACTGAGGCTTGAGGGCTCGGAAAATTCCTGTTTTCACCTCCCCCCTATCCCTGCCCACATCCCTGTACTTAGTACTCAAAAGCACAGAGTGATACATGTAGGGTTCTAAAATGTCTCGTAGCCACTTGTTTACTATGATAAAATGCCAGGATGAAGAGGCGGGGCTTATCAGTTACAGTTTTAAACAGGAAGTCAATGGACCGTTTTCTATTATTAAATCATTTAGATCAATATTGTGATTTACAATGAACAAAATGTGAAATTCTGATCTAACGGTACTTATGTTATATTTTTCAGGTACTTATGTCACTAAATACCTGGGGGGGGGAAACTAATTTATAGTGTATATTAGTTTAATGTATTATTCTCAATATTTTATGGAGATTTGTTTTATTTGTCAGCTCATATGGAATAAGTTTGTTGTAACGTGGTTCTTTGCTGAGAAATAACGTTTGCATATGTTGGAGATCTCGCGATAGAAATCTGTTATCTGTTAATATGACACTAAAAGCATTGATTGTGTGTTTTGACCCAAGTGGGACATGGTGGATTTCCTAAACGGGCTCTAAATGCTTGTCCTGCTTGTGTGTCTCTAACGGCAAATTTCAAGCTGTTTTTGTCTCTAAAATGGCTGTGTCCGTCCTGCTCGCCCCGTGTAATTCAGCTTGTGTAGTAGGACCTGTTTTAAAAAGGGGCCCTCCAACACACACACACACATGCGCAAGTATCTCATTTATTTGTTTACGGTCCTCTTTTTCCAATGGAAAGTGATGGGACGTAGGCGCTGGACTTTTCACGCCTGCCACACTCTCCTCCTCCTCTAACCCCTCCCGCTTCTGCCCCACCCGTTCAGGACGCTCCAGAATAAAAAAAAAAAGAAAAACGTTTTTGAACACACATCCATTTTGAGCCACAGATGGTCTTTTGAATGGGACCGGGGCTTGAATGTGGGAGTTTACCCTTCGCTTTTCGACCCCGCCCCCGTCCCGCCGCTCTGTGTCCACGCAGCCGTTTAGCTTCTGCGTTTTTATTCTTTCTTTGTGCTGCGCAACTTTGTCCTTTGTGTTGGACCCATGGCCACTGACTCTCTCTGCCTTCTGCTCATCTGCCACGCACACTCACCCTCTGCTTACTGGGCTGAAAAAGATACAATTACCAATGCAAACACAACTGCAATTTCCCAAAACAGAAAAAGTTTTTTTGGTTCTGGTTTTACTATCTCTGCTACTTTATTTTTTCTATTTTAAAATAAGGGATTCATGAATCAATGGCAGTTTTGAGCACAATATGAACCAATGCAGGATAAGAATAGTTCCTTGAGGTCTTTGACTTTTGAGACAGATAAAGCATTTACCCTTAACCTTTGAGTTGAGTCCGCGTTGTTATAAACTACACAATTTAAATCCAAGTATGTTATCTTTTGAATTGGTCCTCTCAAAATCCTTCAAATCAGGAGTCATTTACCTGTAACCCATGAATTGCTGGGATAAGAACTGTGTGAGTCATGGATTTGCACATTAAAACAAGACAAAATTCCTCCTTACAATATATTTGGCGCACACTCTGTCATAACATTTAGAAAACGCCTGCAGTGTGACCCCTTGTTGACTTGTTCTGTAACCCTAAACCTATGTAACACATCTGCATCATCACGCACCATTGCAATCTCCTAAATGTAATCTCATCCTAACGCCTGCGTAAAATATGGCCTTAACACAAACACATGCCCACTCAAATTGGTCTGGGGAACACTTAGATGAGAAAAATCATTGCTACTGTTTGGAAATGATAAAACCCCAGCTGCCTCTCACCCACATGCATGCATATAATCACTGCTATAACATGTATTAGCTTTCTGCCTATGCCACTGGAGAGGGCAGCTGTCCGACTTGGTGGTCCTCCTGGTCAAGTCATATGATGAATTTTACTTGTATGTAAAGTGTAACTAGAGCCCATTCCCAGTGAAGTCTTGTTTTATTGTTACACATTCTTTTGTACATGTTGGGTTAGGTTTCGCAGTCACACAGCTGTAGCCAAGGCAATTGTCCTGTTCTTATTTATACTGGTTTAAAACCATTACGTGTACGATTAGACTTAATTGTACAGTCAAAAGTCAAGACGAAAATCCATTTCCAAGTTTGGTGATACATTGTGTTTTGTGATAGTTTCAAGTAATTGATTACATTACATTGCTCAATGTTGTGTAATCCATAACCCCAAATATGCTAAAACATAGACCATTGTTACAGTGAGAAACTATAATTACTTAAACTAGTTCTGGAGTAAATGCCTTCCAAATTATTGGGCCAATAACAAGACTAACCATTCCCCTGAACTACAAAATGTGTTGTACAACTTGAATGCAAAGATAATAAAATACTTTACAAAAGCACTTTGCTTACTTTCCCTTTTAGTAAGAAAATAATGAAGTTTTTAAAAGTTGTTATTCTTAACATCTAATGTCAGGTTTCCGTATGGCAGACATCTGTATCCCCACAATAGGGCAAAGCATATTTATACTTCCACCACAGAGGTAAAGGGGATAGACACCTCTGCTCTCTGTAGGTGGCTGGGGTAATAAACACACTAGCTGTCTGCCTGTCTTGCCTTCTTGGCAGGTTGAGGCCTACTTAACCAGGCGAATCCGCGGCTCTTTTCTAAGTCCCTTTGAATGCTGCCCTTTGTCGGCGACACGCTACCATGTTAATGTCATGTACCGTAGAAATTGCAGCGGCTATGGCTATTAGCTTCGGCCGCTAAAGTACAGAGAGAAAGAGAGCGATCGGGGTTGCCACAAAAACCCTGCCGGCTTCAAATGCGCACCATAATTGCATTGCTGTGAAGAGGGTTAGCCCCCCTTCCCCTTCGCAACACTCTCCATATCTCCTGCCCCCCTCCTTCTCTCCTCTCTGCTCTCTTCTACCGCCGTCTTTGGCTTTTTTGTGTGTGCGATTTGTCCCTTAAGCCGGCGTAACGTCTCGGGCCAGGCCGCAGAATGTGGAGAGCAAATTGGAGGCAGAGCGTGAACAATGGAACATGCTTCGCTGCTGGGGCATTCTTCTCCTTTACTGGGAACAGTGGGAGGTGTAGAGGGAGAGAAAGTCATTTTAGTGAGGCTATAGTTAAGGCCTGGACATGTCCGCATGTAGATAGTCAGATCTATAAGCATTGTAGAAAAGGCGGAGTTTGCAAAGAAAGTTTAAAACAACAGAGGACAAGCGTGGGTAGGGGGATTTGTCTTGGAAGTTATGTCCAGCCAAACTTCTTTTCATGTACCTGTATGATACAGCATATGTAGTTTGATCATGGGGGAGGTAAGGGGACACGGACCGAGGGAGATGAGAAGAAGGCTCCATCCTGCAGCTTATACAGTATACAATATTCACAGTAAAAGTTACAAAAAGAAAAAGAGAGATGGAAACAACAGGAGAGCAGAACAAAACCACATGAAAAACATGAAGATGTAGAAACTCAACAATAAAAACACAGAAAAACTTTATTGTTGGTTTGATTTATAGACCGTCACACACAAACATAGTACTATTACTATTACAATTCATACTATAACTATGTGAATGCAGTAGGCCACACTGTCGGAAGTGAAAGTTAAGTGGATAAAAGTTTTGTTTTATCTACAACTATAACTACTGCTACTGTATGCTACTATTTTTTACTACCCCTACTCCTACGACTATTTATGAATGTCTTAATCTTAAACAGGGGAAAGTGCATATGAGAAGCAGTTGGTGAAGCAGTGTGTATCATTCCCATTGAGTCCACAGATTAGCCACAGAGGAAGCTTAGCTGTTCCTGGTCCAGGTTGTTTGATGTTTCGGGAGGCCTAATTTGATTTTTCACCTCCCATTGTTTTAGCACTGTGTGCCTTTAATCCACTTTAAAGTGGATACAGCTTTTATCCCTTTTCTCTGCCTCTCTTCCCTCTCTCTACTGCAGCATTGTCTTTGTTCTAGACATTTGCCCAGAAAAATGAGCAATCTCTCATTATGAAAAGGTTTGTGGATATTATTTTGCAATTTAAAATCTTAACATTTACCAAAGTTTCTTATTATGTGAAGTCTTTTGATGATGAAATTAGAAATGTAAGTTTTGGGTTAACCATAAATGTCAGAATGCAAACTTCCAAATAGAGTTTTCACACTATAACCCTTGTATGTCCTACATGTGTTAAAATCATGTTACAAGTGGACTCACAGTTCTTTCTTACAACACATATCTTTGAGTCTAGTTTTGCATTAGATCATTCCACGCCACCATGGACTGCACCACATCCTAGCCTCCATTGCAGGCTGTATTAACCATGAAGAAAGGGCCAGTGGAGAGGCTGAAGAATGGCCAGAGAGGGGAGGAGGAGGTAGAGATTGTCCCGAGCGAGAACTACCCCAATGCACCCTTGCCTTACCCCAACCCCCTCCTCCTGCTGCCTTTTTACCCCTCACTGAAAACAGCCAAATGACCAGCCCCTTGGCTCAGTGACTCTGGGCTTCCTATAAGAGAGCTTAATGCACCCAACCCACCAAACTGTTGTATTGTCGCCGCTACCCCCGCTGCACCCACACAAGGCTTTAGAAAACACCACACACATCAAGTTCCTTTGTGTCGATCCAGACTGACAAACTGGGTGCATTTACATCCACCTACGTCAGCATCCGTCCAACTTTTACTCATCTCCATTGCTGGGTGTGTGGAGGAGCATCGCAAGGGCTGGAACAAGGCGGGGTTTGGGTGAAGATGGACAGACTGTCAGCACATGTGTTAGCTGTCTGAGCCCACTCCTGTATTTAAAGAACCATCTGTGCGCCGTAACAGACACGCACTCGCCTTGGGACCCACTGCAGTCCTTTTACAGAAGTGACGAAATGTTTGACCACAACCTGTCCACCTTTCCACGCAAACAGGATACACGTGTAGTTACAACGTACATCTACTTTTCTGTACAGTTCAGTGTTTTCAGTGTTTCAGGTTTAGAGATGACCATGAAGCAGTCGTCCTGACATTGGTCTACCAAAAATATACTTGCAAGATTAAAGTACTTATTTATGAACTCTTCCCTTGTACAGAAGACAGCATATATTACACAAATAACATGGGCTAGTGTTTGGGCTAGGGCAACACAAAGTTTAATTGCAATACCTATACAACTTCACAAGAATATTCACTTCAGCAGCCCTTTTTAAGAGTTGACAAATTCAATACGATTGGCTTTCCAACAATGAAACATGAAGCATATCTGTATCGTTACAGTAATTACGCTGCTCCTTTACAGCATCTTTGAGTGTGTGTGTGATGGATTATCTGTATAAAGGACTCAGCGGTGCACTGATATCTATGCTCACGGTTCACAGCAGGACGCGCATAGTGGCACGTGGTCCGGCACTCACACAGAAGCAGAGATTTGGTGTCCAGCAGCGCGTGGATGGGGAGCTGTGACCGGCTGTGTGTGTTTCTAACAGTGGCCTAATCCTGGCAGAGTGCTCCTGATAGGTCTAATGACACTCTCTATGGGGGGCTGCACCTGTATGTCCAATAGTGTCTGCTGCTGTTACCCCACACTGCGACACTTAAACATGATACTTTTGATGCCTTCATAATAGAAATACCCCTACGGTTGTGGAGTCTTTGCTTTCGAAGATATTCAACCAACGTTCACTCAGATCTCGGTGGGCCCTCCTTTCATGGATAGATCTGGGACCCAATTAAATGTGGCAGTGACCCCAGTGAGTCCTGCTCTGTCGGCTTGAGAGATCAGCGTCGCTCCGTGGTGCAGCAGTGAACAGAAAGCCTCAGTGCCCAGTTAGAGCTGTGGTCGCGCTCAGAGGGAAGGACTGAGACGCTCGCCTGTCGAGGAGTTTGGAAATATCATATAACAATAGACACTGTATTTTTGCCATATATCAAGAGTATCTACCAATAGCATATCATGGGCCACTTGCTTTGGTCTTTGCTACTATCCGTTATGACTAATTGTATTGTAGTTGTTGTACCAGTAGTTCTAATAGACCTGTTTACAAGACTTGAGCCATAATCTTGGTCAGGAGCACATATCGTAGTAACCTGGTATTATTAAACCTGTCACAATAATTACTATATCGCCCTTTCTGTCAATAGATAATGTTTGGAACAATATTTTTGGGGCTCAATGTTTATTGTGTGCACATTTTCTTGGGGATTTTTTGTCTTTATTTTCATGTATGTATGAGTTTTAGAGAGTCAAATTATTAACAAAATTAGACAAATTATAATGATTCAAGTGTTTCATTTTTTGACTTGCAGCTTTTGTTGCAGCTCATGCTTTGAGATATATCAAGATATTGTATATGTAGAAGAGCATTGATCAATGTGACCGTATATTGTGATATTTTGATGTGGAAATATATCGTACTTCAAATTGTTCAAAACAAAATTATTGTGATAGGCCTAATATTTATCCAGAGTCTTGAACCTAGTCCTTTTTTGTGTATCATTTAATTGGTGGAAATTGTAGTTTCATGGAGAAAACCCACTCAACGGTTTTGACCCTTGAGTAGCCACTGGCAGAGTTTACTGTGGTTACTATGCAACCGCTCATTCACATTAACACATAACACAGACTGAATGAACTCTTTAGAAAAGTCCTGCTCTCACAAAGTGTCCCACTCCGAAAGGAAACAGTCTACTTAGCACTCATAAAGTAGGAACTACCTGTTAACTCAAACAGGTGGTCTAACGACTGTCTAGCCTCTGGCTGTGGGGCTAATAACTTCCTGTTCACACACACATTTATGCGAGTCCACCCTGAAGAGGGAAATTCGAGGGAAAGGATCTGAAAAATTGCCATTAAAGATAGCAATATGCACTAAAGTTTGAGTATCACAATTAGTAAGCTATTTTCTTTTGATTGAAAGCTACTTTTAAGAAATTGAAAGAGGAGACTTATTTTCACTGCCACGCTGCTTCCGCTACAAACTTTTTTCTTCTGTGGCAGCAGAGACATCCATTTGCTTCTGTCTAAAAAGATTGCTCTGGAGAGAGAAGCAGCAGATAAAACGGCACATGTAACAATCGTGCGCTTGTGTGTGTTTGTGTGAACGAAGCAAAGTGAGATTAGATTATAGGGTCTGGTCCGTGAGAGGGAGGGGCACAGGGGGGCAGGGAGGGGGCGCGGGGACAGCTAGTGACATGATGGGACTCCTAATGGTCATAATTGGCAGTGGCTTTGACAGCAACTATATGATAGCTCCATGTGTGTGTGAGACAGAGAAAGAAGGTTTCTTTAAGGAGAAATTTACACAAAATTGCAGCCAGGTTGTTGAAGTGCCTGTTTTCTGCCTGTTTCCCTGCTTTTCTTTGTGCTTGTCACATATAAATATTGTCGAAACACACTCGAGTTGGTTCCTGACAGGTGTAAAAGCATGCCCCCTCCCAGCTGGTTTTCCTTTGCTCTGTATATCTCTTATTTAACAGACACAAGACCAGGCAAATATTAAAGACGCCGATGTTTAGACATGGTCAAAATGTTAATGTCATTTAAATGAAATATAAAGAATAAACAATAGCTTTCTTTCTATCTGACAATTGTTTGTTTTGGCACTAGAAATGTACATAAAACGACGTCTTGCAACTTTTTTTCTTTATTTCTGACTTCAAACAAGTTTTCCAAACCACAAAAACAATATTTCACCATATTTGTTTTTTATTGTACTAAAATCATCTACATTTTATGTGACAGGAATTGGCAAAACAAAGTTACAAAGACATTCAATCTCCAAGGCTGATTTTTTCCCATTGCCTTTACATACAATATAGACCAAAAGGGACCGGCTATCAAAACACCAATAGTACCTGAATGAGACGCACCAGCTGAATATAGTACACCAGCCAAAATGCTTCCTCTGATCTCGTTTCAAAGGCAGCATGACGGCGCCTCAAAGCATTCTGGGTAAAGTGAAGAGACAGAAGAAAGCAGGGATGATGCAAAAAGAGCCAAAGATCATTGAAGACACATCTCTGTCCCCAGCACTGTCAAATCATTCAGAGCACCCACGGGTGCACTGGTTCACAAGGGAAGATTCTCCATCAAATGCAAGCGCTCTAAAGTTTCTACAGATAACATTTTGTGTATTGTAGCCAGAGCTGGGAAGCAGGTATTCACTATACTTTTTACCTTAGTCATTTTAAAAACATATTTTTGTTGAAAATTTGTATTTTTATATAAGTTTTACTCATTAGTAACTATTAGGGGTAATTGTAAGTCTTTCTGAGATGACAGCTCAGTTTGGTACTACATATAATTATTTCATTGAATACTTTTAGCTCATAGTATTATTCAACATATTGGTAAATATACACTTCTGCTTATTAGTGTGTGCCAGGATGATTGTTTTAACAGTAAAACCAATACTGGAAGCCTGAGCGGGTGGCGCACCTCTATGTGAAGTTTCCAGCTGCTCTTGAAGTCACAAAACTCCAGACCCAAACATTTGGAAACACAAGTGCAGTTTTGAATTGAAAGCAAAGGTACAACATCAAACAGACAATATCAACTTTTGAAGACGGCATGACATAAATCTTGTGGTAGTGAGTCATCCTCTGTTTTAGACAGCTACGTGGTTAGGTCTATGATGGATGGAGGGCGGGATGCAAGGGAAAACAATTTGGAGAAATTTACGCCTCAGTTTGGCCCCATTTGTAGAAGGCACGCAATGTTTTACGGCACCTGTCTGACTTGATTTCCTAGATCTTTATTTCAATATGTCTTATGGGTATGGATTTGATTGTAACATTGCATTGTCCATCAAATCCAACATCACTCATCCATAAACTGCACATTTAATCTTTCTATGTCTTGTTGATACAGGAAAGCGATACACCATCAGCAATGTCTTTGTCTACTTTGGTGGTACGCAGCTGGACTCTCTTGCCCCCCTCACTATAGATCCAGGACAGGTTGCATCTGTTTTTGTAAAAGGAAGGCGTTACGGGTCAATGGGAAAGGTCCGATCCAGCTTTTCCATTGGTCGACCCCTACTTCCTACTTCCTGGATGACCCGCCGCCATCTGGGGAAGTGATTGGCTAAGGGGGAAAAGAGCAGGATGAAGACGTCCCAAGGAGGGCCTAGGCGGGACGGGACGTGGGTGGGGGGTCGGGGTTGCCGTGGGTTACCCCTCGGAGGCCTGTCACTCCAATGAGTCGTAGAGCCGCTGCTAATGATCAAACCAGCCTGGTCACGAAGGTTCAACTGACTTCATTTTAACAAGGTGGTCTATGGAGGCACTAACAAGGCTGCACCTGATTCTCAACATATTTTTAAGTTGTTTGTTTTCTACTATGAGGCATATAAAATCAATTTACTGTCAATTAATGCTTTCATCTTTTTCAAAGGATAGGGTCTTTTTCAGCGGCCATTTGCCTTTAAACAAGGTACATTTTAGGCAAGTTGGGAACTCACAGTGGGCTTTTTTCCCCGCGCTATAAACCCTGATTTTTTGACTATTTTAAGATACCAGATGATAAATATGTGCTCTTGCAATTAAACTGGAAAATAGTCAATATATCTGTTTGTTGGTATCTGTTTGCAAGCATCCCCACTCAGAAATACACTGCAGAACTCAATCCATGGATACTAAGGGAAAGAAAAACAACAAAAATATAATAATACAGTTTTAATTGTCAGTCTTCCCTAGAATTCCTTCTACCATTCCTACCATTTTCTCTTCCCCTCCACCCTTCCTCCCTCTTCCTCTCCTCCGTGTGTCTCCCCTGTTTATGATTGTAAATTTATAGGTCTACCAGGAGCTGTTAGCTGGAGGTGGCCTCCGCAGCTCAAACCACAACAAGGCTTCACCCTCCACATGGAACACAAATGCCATATCGCCCACAAGCTCCCACCTACCTCTATCACCGCACCTACCCCACCATCGCACCCTCACCTCCCATTATGCGCTAATGACTGGCCCTGCGCAGCCCCCCTCAGGAGTAGACTTGATCATATTTCTGATGAGTGGTTTGCCGCTTTTTCCTTTTTTCCCCTAACTTTATATTGCTCCATCTAGCATTTGTTTTTTATTGGTCTACCAGGAGCAGTTACCTAGTGGTGGGCTCCGGTGCACATGTTGTACGGTTCTTCACACACTGCTTCTGCCGGCTTCACTACATTGAAAATCATTTATAGTTTATCTTCTCTGCAATTGGAGTCGCTGTTGTATATCAGTATTTGTTCTTATAAGTAATAGGCAATGCACAGTCACAATAGTCAGGAGGGCTATATTTCTGTCATAGTAGTAAGCTGGCTCGATCTCCATTTCTACAGTCTATAAAGTGTGTGAGAGTACTCGACAAAGACAGGCTGTACAGGCGATATAGGAGTTAGCATATCACTGCTTTTTCATCCTTGTGATAGAATCAGAAGTTGGCAAATCTACTTCAAATGATTATTTCTTTGTGATTTTATAGAATACATATGGTGTGCAATGGAAAGAATGTGTGTTTTGTAGGAAAATGTAAAAGATAATTGTCAGTTGAATGGAAAGCAAAAATCTTTGCTTAGATTTACTCTTGGCATACAGCTGTACTCATCTTAAATATTTTTTCCCCCATATCACTAGGGTTGTGTCTGGAGTAATGGCTCTTTAGTAAATTACTCTTTGATGTGTATAATAATATCTTTTTTTTTTTCTCTTTTGCATGTGGTGTCTTTCATCTTTACAACTTCATCCCGTCAATAGGTAAGTTCCTTCATTCTTTTACTTCACTTACACATTTAAAGACATGCTTGCACCTGTGAGTGACATCATGGTTTGGGAAAAGACATTAGTGAAAGCCTGAACAGAGCGGGGTAGTCGGGGTCTGCATGGGGATACGGGGGGTACGGACTTTTATGAAGTCACTATGAGAAATGGCCTCGACTTGTGTGGTTGGCTCTTAAAGCAGTCCCGGGCCATTCAGCTGAGTAGGGCTACAGAGTATCAGTCAGGCTGTCCTGAATGGGAAATGAGCTCTCCTCACACTCACCCTAATGATAAAAGCTCTGAGTACACACACATCAGTGCATGTGTCTGTTGTAGCGCTTAAGATCGTGCTCCTGAAGTGACTTAAGACCAGCGCCTCAGTGGCTCCAATTAGTGGATCACAAACAACTGAGCCAACACTAATGACTGTATGTTTCTGACCACTAAGACATTAACCACTCTGGCTTTGAATATAATTTATTATGATCTGAAATACACAATACTGACTCTGATTTTTCTATTATATAGCATTGTTCTATTATTAATACTTTTGAATAATTTTCATCAAGATGTTTCCTGTAAGCATATGAAATGTTGTCAATAGTATCTGAATAAATTCTTCAAGAGATATTTTTAACAGTAACGTAGCATGGCTTTATAAAGGCCCATAGATATAACATATAAAATGAAACATTAGGGTTTCTGTGGAATAACATATGTCATATTAAAGCTGGTGTACCTGATTTTTAAATCTGTATAGCTTGTCCCTAGTGCTCATAAACCCTTTTACACATTGTTAATATTCACATACATTAATTATTATGCATGTGCACGGCATGCAGCTTTTTCAGATGGCAAAGTGAAACTGGGGTGGACCACCCAAGCTCAGCCAATCAGAGTGCTGTTTTCAGCCTTACTAGGTTGACGAGACATAAAACAACTTTATTATTAGATGCAGACAGCGCACAGTGGTCTCATTTTTGTCTCAACATGCTCCTTTTACAAGATACTCTTGGGTGAAAAACACAAAATGTACTAATTTACAAAAAATGTATTGAGTTTCTATTACCGAAAATAATAATATAGACACATTTTTAATATGTTGCTAAGTGGACAAAGTTGTGCTATAAAGTAAATGATCAAAATTCACATTTATGAATTGTGATCATGTGCTAAACCTATATTTAATACACCTTCGACTACTGCAATGTGACCACTTACTTCAGTTACTTACTTCACTACATTCTCATACATTCACATCAGTAATACTCCCTGAGGGCAGCAGTTGCAGTGTCTAGGATTTTACTGATCATTCTCGTCTGCTGGAACCAAGGTGACACCTCCTTTCACGACCCTAAACATGAAGCTTGTGTGCACGTGAATAATGAAGGAGCTGTATGCGAGCGTGTGAGGATATTAAATATGTAACAACATGGAAGAAATAGTCAGGCATGTCACTTCTGTCAACTTGTACGGCAGACAGAGAGAAAGACAGGTGTTGAGCTGGCAGTGCATTGTAATTACACGAAAGATAGATTCCACTGTAACAACTTTAGAGTTTATGGTGGTGGGAGGGAAAAGTGTTTGTTTTTGAAGTGGGGGTAAGTTAACTTTAGCAAACAGAAGGTACGGTGGTATTACAATACAATTGTCTTGAAAACAAAATAAATTTCTATTTGAACCAAAATTCAAGATGCACCATTAAACATTCAATTCTTGCTAAATATGGTTATCTTGTAGTAAGGCATTTTAAGGACGATGGTCATGTATTTTTATTAGTACTTTCGAATTGGAGAATCCTTGTTTACATTTTACACTTTATTTTGATAAAGCTTGAATAGGCTTCAGTCACTATTTGCATTTTTTATTGTTCACAGTTATCTCTTTGCCATTTAATACATGTACACAAACCAAGTTGTTTATCTTGACTTGACTAATTCTAATGCCAGAAAGATCAATCTTTGACAAGTAATCTCAACGTACATACTTACAGAGACACACTTTTACCACAACGGACTAATCTGGACATGCTAAATTATTAAAGAGTTTGCGACGGGAGATTTGGACGGCATATGAAAACAAGCCCATTCACCCCACAATGACATCGTAACACTTAAACGGAGGGAAAGTGAAAAGGGACAAAAAGCGTGTCTGAGGTTTGTTTGCACTGTTCGACTGTCTGGGTGCCAGTGTCTGAGGGTGCTGGCTGAATGGAGGAGAAAATTAGACCTGATATGATAGTCACGCTTTCCTCTTTGAATGTCTGTGTGTGGTGAGCGTCGCCCGAGCACACAACCAAAGCAGAATATCAACACGATTTAGGACTAAGCGAAATGACAAAGATACAAAGAATAGTTTACTTTGTTGTATTGGTTACTATGTTGATATCAGCTCAACTATGGGGAACTGAGCAGCGAGGCAGTGCAACAGTTCTTGGTAAAATAGTAATTATCTTCGGTTGTATGTTGTAGTGGGCATTCCTAAAAAGCCTAATGTTTTAGTTTGCGCTAATTGTATCTGTGGTTGTTTTGTGAGCCGTTAAAGGGCATGGGTGAGTGAATGAATATGGAGTGAAATCTTCCATCTTTTCACCAGCATCACTGCCAGAAACCCCAATCTAAGGTAACTTTATGTCCAAAAACACCATTGCTGTGCCTTTGATGTGGATTATTTTTTGCAATGGCTTCAATCTAGGGAGATCAGTGAGGCATAGACCAATACTATGGTCAGATCAGTGCTGTAAAAACATTATTAAACTCCTCATTGGACAAACAAACTCAACCATACTTTCCTATTGTATCACAGACCTCTAATGAGTCAGGGTCCCGAGCTGGCTTTAAATTTTTGTACTTTAGGTAGTTGCTGAGGCTTTAGTCTGGTGTACTGACATTTGTTTCCCACATTGGCCTACAGGGAGCAACTGGAGACACAATCTAGCGGTATCAACTTGTTCTTATGGTAATGAAGGCTTAATGTCCCCAGCATATGGACACCAGAGTCAGTGAATCTTAAGTTAGAAGACGTAATAAGAGAGAGAGAGAGAGAGAGAGAGAGAGAGAGATTCCGTATTAGAAAAGTCTGAACAAAGAGGTTAACTACTAGGCAAACATCAACTGAACAATAGACTTTCTGACAAGCATTGTGGTTGCGATTAGATTTCTGATTTGTGTTTTCATGGTGTAATTCTGTTCTCGATGCACATTTTAAACATGTCTTCCAGGAGAATTAATGTCAACACAGACTGATATGTGAACTGTTAAACTAATAAAACAATCCCATACATTTCTAAACCACTGGGTTAGCAAGTCTATACAGAATAAGAAAGGATATTGTGTTGTTTGCAGAGGAAATTATGTAGTTAAAGAATTGCAGTCTAAGCCAAATGCAACCATTCAAATAAAACTTGCTGCCTTTAAGTGATTCATTCCATGTTTTCTTACATTATGAGCCACTTTTGGCAGATTATAATCAAAATGAGTCCCAATTGGTCGAGCAGTTTTGATTGACACACGTTGAAACCAAAAGGGTGCCGGTGTAAATCCCCCCCTTAGGAATATGGCGGTCCTAATCAAGCCCTTGTAATACACTAGTTCTCGTTAGCTCCCAGGGGCTAATTAGCATTCTAATTACTGATTGCAAATGAGCGGCGCGTAGATTGTGTGGAGAGGCTCGAGAGGGATGCTCA